>PVIU01010752.1:16298-68499 GCA_004026605.1 Ondatra zibethicus | reverse complement strand
ATTTATACATAGCAGAAATGTAGGAAAATAGACTTCTATTATTCAAGCCACCCATTCTATGGCATTTGTTGTGGCAACTAGCAGATAACACAGGTGGGATCCGAGATGGGATCCTCAAACAGAAAGAAGACCCAGGGGAGGAAATCAATGAATACTCAACAGAGAATATACAAAAATGTTGTGTGCCATCCTCACAACTGCTGTACCTAAAACTATCTTTAAGTTATTCTTTATAAAAACTTACTAATTTGATGTTTATTGTTTGGTACTTTGTTTTATTCCACTGCTGGGTTTGAATCCAGGGCACATGATAGCAAGAATTTTTCCAGCGACTACCCCCTCATCCCTGTTTATTATTATTATTATTATTATTATATTGAGTTGTGGTCCAGGTACATAATGTGCTTTAATCATAACTCCTCATACCCCACTACCATCCCCTTATCTCTAATTCCCACCCTCTTTAGTCTACTTTGCTCCCCAGACAGTCTGGCTTCTACTTTCAAGTCACTGGTAAATATATGATTTTGTGTATGTATAAAGTCTAGGATCCACAAAGGAGCGAAAGTATGCACCATCTGTCCCCGTGAGACTGACTTCACTTGCTTAATATAATTAGTTCCAGTTGTAGCCGTTTTCCTGCAAACAGAACTTCGTCCTTTTTTTTTTTTAATGCCTAGCCTTCTTCTGACATATTTTCTTTGGTGACAGGGTCTTATTCGGCAATCCAGTCAGCCCTTGAACTTTCAATCTCCTGCCTCAGACTCCGGGGTAGCAGGGATTACAGAACCTCACCATCAAGCTCCTCTAATATTTTTTTTCTAATCCAGAAAGGAAAATGTTCTCAAAGTCCACAGGTGCGGGGCATCTGAGTCTTCAAAAAAGAGGTTCTGAACTTCAGAGGGCAGCAACATTCCTTTACCACTACCTCTGTTTAGTTTTCCTCAGGGGCTACCTTCCATCATGGGAAGCAAGGTATGTATCACTCTTGGTCCACCTCCCTTGCAGTTGCTGCAAGAATGTTTCTTTTGGCAATAGATCATGCTGTAAGAAAAATGGAAAAATCTGACAGGATTTCCAGTCCCCAACTCTGCAAAAACACTAATACAGCTGTGCTTTTTCTACCTCTCAAAGGGGGAGACAAGGAGACCAAAGCTTACAGCGAAGGATGGAGGGACCCTGCAAAGAAGGTATTGTTATTGATAGGGAAAGCTCTATAGCATATCTCCTATGTGCTGCATGCCAACTGGGATAGTTGTGCTCGTGGACTGTCTCAAAATGTCTTCATCTGTGGACAGGCGTGGCGGCTCATGCCTGTAACTGAAGCACTTGGGAAGTAGAGGCAGGTAGATCGGTTGTTCAAGGCCATGCTTAGCTACGTAGGGAATTCGAGGACAGCTGGGGTTACACACTACAAAAACCAAAGTAGAGCAACAAAAGCACAGAAGGGGAAAATGTCTCCCTCTGTGAAGTCCCCATCCTGTTGATTAAGGCAAGTTTCAGGCCCTCTCCATTCCCGTGCTATCCGTTTTCTTTGCATATAATAAGAGACGGGAACGGAAAGAAAGGTGCCAAGAGTTCTATGAAGCAGCCATCAGAGCTCTGCTCTCTAAACAGGGTAGCCCACGATCAAGTGGTACAATGGGGCTCAGAGGGGCCGAATCCTGTGAAGAAAGAGTTAATGTGAAGCAGGGCAGCTGGGTTTTCACTTCTCATCTGCCACACCGTGGACCGACACCAGAGGTCCCCAGCAGGGCACTCTACTCTTTTGCCCTTTAGACCAACCTCCCTCTCAACAAGCAAGTCTGGATTCTTTGATCTTTTTCTTTTATGAACCACGACATACTTTGCCCTGGAAAGCAAAACAGACAAGAGACATTGGGCACCCTGAGCCCCCTGCATCAATAGAGGCGCGAACACTGCCGTGCTGATGAAACGAGAAAGGAATTCTACCACGCCAGAGGCACAGAGCAGCTTTGACCTGTGAAACCCGAGCTCCTGTGAGCACAACAGTAAAACTGCCTATTCATTTGTCTCTGCTGCTTCTCAGGGGCAGAAGGCTGTTCACTGTGTCCCAACAAGACTGCCACCACGGAGCCTCCCTGCACTCCCTTAAGGGAGGCAAAACTCTCTCCCTCTCTCTCTCTTTACTCTCTCTCTTTCTCCTCTTGTATGGGTATGCATATATGTGTTCTTGTGTGTGCATTATGTATGCGGAAATGCACAGATACGTGGAGACCAGAGATTGAAGTATTCCTCTATTACGTCCCTATTTTTGTGGTAGGGTCTCTCACTGAACCTGGAGGTCACCAATTTAGGATTCTCTGCTCTATTCCTCCCCAGTGCTAGGATAATAGGCACACGCCACCATACCCATCTGTATTAGTATTAGTCGGGGCTCTCTAAAGGAAATGAATTGATAGAATGAATATATATTAAATTATATTATTTTATATAAGAACTTAAAACGTAAAACATGTATTCAATTAATATATATTAAAGGGAGACTTATTAGAAGCCTACTTATTAATATGCTTCCAGGCTGTGGTCTGAATAACTCAACAATGACTTCTCCTGATGGAAAGGCCAAGGATCTGGTAGTTATTCAGTCCAGGAGACTGGATGTCTCAGCAGTCCCCAGTCCGGCGGCAGAGTCCCAAGGAAGTCCTAGAGAGCCGCTGGTCTTCTTCAATCTACACCGGAATCCTGAAGGATGCCTCCGCAACAGGACAGACGAACCGGCTAGAAAGAGAGCAAAAAGCAAAAGCTTCCTTAGCCCATGACTTTTGATGTAGGATGCCACCAGAAGGTATAACCCAGACTTTGGATGGTCTTCCTGCCTCAAGTGGTATACTCGAGAATATCCCTCAAAAGCGTGCCTAGCTGCCTGAGTTTTAGTTGATTCCAGATGTAGTCAAATTGACAACCAAGTCTGGCCATCATACCAGCTTTTCATGTGTGTGCCTGGCATTCAAACTCAAGTCCTGGTTCTTGCACAGCAAACACTTTATCCACTGAGCCATTCCCCCCAGCTCCTGTAAAAGTCACTCATGACCTCTTCCCCACACATTCTTTTCTCCAGTTATAAATGAAGCCAAAGGAATAAACATAGACCTTAAGTTTTATAAAACTTTGCTAGCCCAATGATAGAGGAAAAGAAGACTCAGAGCTTAGGAGAAAAACAGGTCTTCAACCACTCTCTAGGCACTTCTACTTATTTTCAGAGTCTGTGGTCGGACAACACTGGCAAGGACTTCTCAGTTAAGCAGTACAACTTTGCTTATATCATTAAGTGACCACATGAGCATCACATGTATGCATGCTTCTGTGTATCCAGATAGAGACTGATGTTCCTGGTCAGTGTTAGTGTGTCTGTGTGACATAAAAACAGGTAAATGAATTTGCCACTTGTAGAAATGGTAATCCTATAATCAAGAGAAAGGAGAATGCAAATCAAAACCACAGTGAATTATTATCTCATACCCACTGAGATGGCTGCCTTAAAAAATATGAGAGATGGCTCAGTCTGCTGGGGGACAATGGTCTTGTACCCTGTAAAGATCTGTCACTTGTATTGATTTAATAAAATGCTGATTGGCCAGTAGCCAGGCAGGAAGTATAGGCAGAGCGACCAGAACAGGAGAATTCTGGGAAAAGGAAAGGCTCAGTCTGCAGTCATCACCCAGACGCATAGGACACAAGATGAAAATGCTTCACTGATAAAAGGTACCAAGCCACATGACTAACACAGACAAGAACTATAGGTTAATGGAAGATATAAGGGTTAATAAGAAGCCTGAGTTAATAGGCCAACCAGTTTATAATTAATGTAGACCTCTTTGGAACTGAACGGCTGTGGGACTGGGCAGGACAGAAACCTCTGTCAACATCAGTCAGTCCAACAAAGACCTGAGTTCAATCCCCAGAACCCATATAAAAATTCCAAGTATGGTGACACATATTTGTAATCCCCCTGCTAGGAAGGCAGAGACAGGAGGCTCTTTGGAGCTCACTGGCCAGCCAATTTAGCCTAGTTGGTGAGCTTTGAACCAATTAGACTCCCCGCCTGAGGATGACTTCCAAGGTTGTTCTCTGGATTTCACACATGCACACACACACACACACACACACACACACACACACACACAAATGATCATATGCACACAAGAATAAAATCCCAATTTCAAAATATTTATTGACAAAAATATGGAGAAATTGGAACCCTAACAAGGTTAATGAGAATTCAAAATGGTGATGCTTCAATGGAGAGTCTGAAAAAAAAATTGAACACCAAATTACCATATGATCCAGTAATCCCACTTCTGAGTGTAAATCCATAAGAATTGAAAGCAGAAGCCCACAGAATAGTTTCATGGCCATATAATAGCAGCATTATTTATAACAGCTAAGAGGTGGGAGCAATGAAAACACCCATCCACAGACGAACGCAAAGCAAATATGAAACATGCATGAAATAGGATATTCTCCAGGCTACAGCAGATATGAAACTCGAAGCCATTAAGCTCAGTGACCCAATCCAGTCCCAAAAAGGCAGATTCTGAGCTGGGTGTGGAGCTCAGTTGATAGAGTGCTTGTGTAGCATACACAAAACCTGGGGTTCAACCTCTACCCCAGAATCGCATGCAACCAAGTCTAGAAGAGCATGTTTGTAACCCCAGAATTTGGAAGATAACAGTGGGAAGATCTAGAATTCACACTCATCCTGAGATACATAGTGAGTTTAAGGTCAGTCTAAGTTACAAAAGACCCATCTCAAAAATAAACAAAAGGGTAATTCCATGCAGTGGTTAATGTTGTCAATTTGACAGGTTCCAGAATCACATGGGAGACAAGCCTCTACATATATCTATGAGGGAATATATAGATTAGGTCAACCTTTGGTCATGTATGTGAGGAATTATCTAAATTAAGTTCATTGTGGTGGGAAGAGCTCCTTTACTGTAGGAGGCCTCACTCCATGGGCTAGGGAGCCCCAGCATTCATCGCTCCACCATCTAACAGAGGGTGATAGGACCAGCTTCCTCCAGCTCCTCTCTCTCTGTGTGTGTGTGTGTGTGTGTGTGTGTGTGTGTGTGTGTGTGTGTGTGTGTTTGCACATGGCAAGGCACATTGCATGTGTGTGCATGGGGGTCAGAAGTCAATCTTGGGTGTCCTCTGTCACTCTCTATTTATTTATGTGTTTGTTTAAGACAACATCTCTTACTGAACCCAGTATCCCCAGTTAGCTAGACTGGACAGACTGGCTGCTCAGCAGACTTTGGAAGTCTGCCAGCACTGGGATTCCAGGTGGACAACACCTCAGCCAGCTTCGTCACCCAGATGTTGGGGATCCTAACTCAGGCTGTCATACTTGCACAGCAAGTTCTCTAACCACTCAGCTGTCTCCTCAGCCCAGATCCTCTTTAAGATGTTTCTATTGTGACATATAATGCTTTCTGAATCTGTGCGCATTCATTTTATTTTCAATGTGCAACCATCATCGTGGTCTCAGATAGGGTTTGTATTGCTGTGGAGAGACATCATGGCCACGGCAACTCTTATAAACAAAAACATTTAATTGTGTTTGCTCACTTACAGTTCAGAGGTTTAGTCCATTATCATCATGGTGGGAAGCAAAGCAGCATGGAGGCAGACATGGTGCTGGAGAAGCCTCTAGCCTAGTTTCTGCCTCTACAGATTTGTGTACTGTAGATACTTCATATAGATGGACTCATCTTGCCTTTTGTGTCTGAATTATTTCACTTAGTATCATGTTTGCAAGGATCAGCCATAATGTAGCATATAGCAAACTTCATTCCTTTTGTGGCTAAATAGAATTCTGTTGTATGGACAGTACACACTTTGCTACCCATTTGCCTATTGGTAGACACTTGGGTTGTTTCCTTCTCTTTGCTATTATGAATAATGCTTCAGTGAAGGCTGTGTGAGTCCCTGTTTTCAATTATTTAGGATAGACACTATGACACTATCTTCGTTAGATCTCTACCGCTGTGATAAAGCACCATGGCTAAAAGCAACTTGGGGAGGAAAGGGTTTCTTTGGCTAGAAAATCATTGTCCATTATCAGTAGAAGCCAAATTAGGAATCCAAGGCAGACTCTTTCAGGCAAGAGCTGAAACAGACCACAAAGGAACGCAGCTTACTGGCTTGCCTCATTACCTCCGACCAGGGTGTGCTAAGCCTGCTCTCTTACACAGCCCAGGCCCATTGGCCTAAGGATGGTATCACTCACATTGGGCTGGGCCCTCCCATATCAGTATTTGAGTAAGAAAATGCCCCCAGAAGACTTGCCTACAGACAGCCAGATAACTCTAGCTTGTGTCAAGTTGACAAAAAAAACTCACCAGGGCAGATAGACACGGAATTGCTGAGTCATATGCTAATTTATATTTAGCTTTATAGAAAAATGTCAGATTGTTCTCCACTGTGAAAAAATCATTTTTGTATTCTTCCCAGCACAAGAGGAAAATTACAATTTCCCCAGTCTTGCCAATATTTGTGAATTCCTGCCCTTTTATCGTATGCATCGTAATGGACATGAAGTGGTATTTTACAGGACATCTGATGTATATCTGTAGCTAATAGTGCTGTATGATCATGGGCTATTTGCGTCTCTTTGGAGAAATGACTGTGCAAAACCTTTGTCCGCTTGTAATCAAACAAATTCTTTGTAGTTTTTGAGTTATAGGTATTCTTTATGCATTTTATATAGTAAACCATTAGGTAGGTAGTTTGCAGACATTTTCTACTGTGGGTTTGTTGTTATTGTTGTTGTTTTGAGACAGGGTCCCTCTCTGTAGCCCTGGCTATTCTGAAACTCACTCTATGAACCAGGGTGGCCTTGAACTCACAGAGATCTGCCTGCTTCTGCCTCCTGAGTGCTGGGATTAAAGGTGTGTGTCACCTGGCTTCTGTGGGATTTCTTCTTGTTTAATTTTATTTATTTACATTTTATGCGTAAGTGTTCTGCACATATATCTGCACACCAGAAGAGGGCATCATATCCTATTATAGATGGTTGTGTGCTACCATGTGGTGCCTGGGAATTGAACTCAGGACCTCTGAAAGAGCAAGCAGCCAGTGCTCTTAACCTCTGCACCATCTCTCCAGTCCCCATTCTGTGGGTTTCCTTTTTTGCTTCTCCATATTATTTTTGATATAAAAACATTTTCTTTGAATACCATACAATCATCTGCTTTTTTTCTTTGCTACTCAGATTAGGTCCCTTCAATGTCTTTCTTGTAGTTCTCCCTAGTAGCAGAATTTCAAGAATCATCCCAAGCTTTTACGACTTTTCAGAAACCAACAGATGGTACCCTATTGTCTATAGTGGATACTCTGTCTCCTTTCTGTGTTCTGTCTGTAGAAAAAGTAAGACATTGTCTGAGCATGTTACCCTAGTCTTAGAAAGAGCCCAGCACAACTGTTCAAAGGGACACTAAAAGAGGTCTATTTGAATGTTGAATAGTGATTAGGAGCAGCTGGGAAGGGAGGTGGGGCGTGTGTGAACTTTGGGTAACAACTAGCAAAATACAATTAGAAAGAATTAGTTACATTGACTATAGGTCACAAAAAAACTATTACATATTTTACGAGGATATAAAAGAGAGGAGATTGAAGGCTTCCAACATAAAGGAAGGGTGAAAGGAGAGAGATATTCTAATTACTCTGATTTAATCAGTGTGTGCCATGCATATGTGTTACGCTATAGTGAATCCCAGTAATAAATACAATTAAAAGTTTTAACTATAAAATAGAAAGGACTAAAGGAGATGGCTCTAAATACAAAGGACTATGAGAAGAAGAATTTAAAGGACATATCCACAATTTCCCAGCAATACTGTAAGTGTGGGCCAAGGCACAACATTAAGAACATTGTATAGATATTATATAAGTTCATAGGTATGTATATAAGAGAGAAAACACAGTTCCACAAATTTTTATTCAGAATGCAATAATAATTGAGTGCAGGCTTTTTTTGTTTCTCTTTTTTACAGAAAGGATTTTTCTCTATAACAGCTCTGGCTGGCTTTGTAGACCAGGGTGGCCTCAAACTCACAAAAATCCACCTCCCTCTGCTTCCCCAGTGCTGGGAATACAGGTGTGTGCCGCCGCTGCCCCACACTCATTCTTTGTTTGAATACATGCTTTTAATATAGGCACGCTAATTTTACAAAGTAACATGGTAGCAATATCTCATTTAATTGAAGCTCAAACTAAGTGCTCTGTATCAAAAAATTTGGTCACAGATAATTGCATCATTGCTGACCTAAGGGCAGACTCTACTTAATTAAATTTGAACATGCCCATTTACATGGACAAACATTAACAAACACAAAAACGTTAACAAATAAAAAATTAACAAATATTAAAAAAGGATACTGCTTATTCCATGATCCATGTGATCTTGTTTTTTGTGCAGGTCAATCATTTTGGGTACATTCATGGAATTGTGCAACCATGACCAATTGTAGAACATTTGTAATATCGTGAGAAATAACCCATACTTATTGCCAATCATTCTTTCTCCCAAGTTCACGTCCCCATCCCTAAGTAATCAACAATCTACTTCCTCTCTCATCGATTTACCTGTTGTGGACATTTCATATAGATGGAACTGCACAGTCCTTGGTGGCAGGTATAAAAATATGATTTTAATGGAGCCTATCCTTCACTTGGAAAGCTACTATAGAATTATACTCTTCTTGTGATATTTCCCTTGTATCATGTCATTACACTGCAGATTAATCATATCCAATTGAAGTTTGGGTAGAAGCTTTGGGACTACACAGTTGAATAGATTTTGAATCTAAACTCAAAGCATTGCAATAAAATGTGACCACTGCTAAGCCAATGTTTTAAGTGCTCCGTGGAAAGGCAGGTCAGGATGTCCAGCTTTGAGTTCTGACAACAGATTTATGAATGGTGATGATTAAGCCCATGAGAATGAATGACGATTATTGCTGATACCAATGGGTCAGTAACATGAGAGATTCAAAGATTTTCCTCAAGACACCTGTCAAATAAGGCAGTGATAACCGTGAGCTCAAAACAACTCAGATTTTCACAAGTTACCGGAATGTGGCCAAGGTATTATTTTCTCCACAATTATTTAGCTGCCATCAGCTGTACCATATCTTCATTGATTCCACTTCATATTGTGTTATATTAAAGTCTCCAAAGCTTCCTTTTAAATATTTTTTTAGATTTATTTATTTATTATGTATACAGTATTCTGCCTGCATGTGTACCTACACCCCAGAAGAGGGCACCAGATCTCATTATAGGTGGTTGTGAGCCACCATGTGGTTGCTGGGAATTGAACTCAGGACTTATGAAAGAAGAGTCAGTGCTCTTAACTGCTGAGCCATCTCTCCAGACCCTTAAAATATTTTCTTCTGTGATTTTTTTCCACACACAGCACTCATACAAGCTAATTCTCCAGTTGCTTAAAAGTTGGCACTGACTTTTCAAACAATAACTAAACAGTATCAGTAACATCTGCAAATTCATCAAGAGTCAAGAAAAACCACTCCATATTATTTGCCTTGTTTTTAAACCCACTATGCATTCATTCCTAATAGTCTCAATTCTTCTGGCAACCGTTCTTGCCAACAGGCTAATAGTCTTAACCACGTTAATTTTCTCTGGACATGTTTCTTCAGCTACTGCAATCAAATACAATTTAATGAACTTACTGTTGGTAAGTAGCTTTCTTTGCATGGCTAACAGGTGAGCCACTTGGAAACTGACTTTGCTGGCAGTCTCTGTTTCTTTGTTGTGTGTATGTGGGTGTTTGTGAAGCAGTTTGGCTGTGATGAGACATTCTGTGTTCAAAGCTAGTGTTTCTCCTACCATTGCTTTCATGTGAGTTGAGACTACTGCTATCAGTGATTAGTCAGATGGCAGTGACGTGTATTGGAGTCTTTTAGCAGGGTTCTCTTTTTGCATATCAAATGTGTTTGCCATCTGATTTGTGATAAGATCATCTATCCTTCATTGTACCTTTTTTTCTTCTTTTTGGTTTTTCAAGGCAGGGTTTCTCTGTAGCTTTGGTGCCTGATCCTGGAACTAGCTCTTGTGGACCAGGCTGGCCTTGAACTCACAAAGATCTGCCTGCCTCTGACTCCCAAGTACTGGGATTAAAGGTGTGTGCCACCACCACCTGACCCTTCATTGTACCTTAAAAGTGCAACATGAGGGCTGGAGAGATGGCTCAGATGTTCAGAGCACTGACTGCTCTTCCAGAGGTCCTGAGTTCAATTCTCAGCAACCCTATGGTGACTCACAACCATCTACAATGAGATCTGGTGCCCTTTTCTGGTGTGCAGTCATACATGCCAACAGGACACTGTATAGACAATAAACAAACAAAAAAGGCCGGGCGGTGGTGGCACATGCCTTTAATCCCAGTACTCGGGAGGCAGAGGCAGGAGGAGCTCTGTGAGTTCAAGGCCAGCATGGTCTACAAGAGCTAGTTCCAGGACAGCTAAGACTGTTACACAGAGAAACCCTGTCTTGAAAAACCAAAAGTACAGCATGCAAAGGTCGTTTTGTTTTCTTTTTCTTGTGTTGAAACAATGAATTTTAGTAGTGAGTGTCAGACTCTAGTGAATGCATGCTGCCCCAACACACTGTCAGGTTACAGATGTGCCACTGTGACTGAGTGCCACTCACTCGATGGTACAAAGTTGTGAGTGCCATGGGCAGCATTTGCTGCAACTACAAAGCTCTGCCAGGGGCCTGGGAAAGCAGTCGGGGGCAGTATGGAAATTAGCATCATGAGGGATGCCTGAGCACTGACATACGAACTTCATGTAATTTTAACTTACCAATGATGGTATTCAACTGTTGTTCAACTGTCTAAAATGCGAAAAGAAGCCAGCGCAGTGGCTCATGGAAAAGGCTCTCGGTTTCAAGATTGATGGCTGGGGTTCGAACCCTAGATCCCATAGGATGGCAGGAGAGAAACAATTCCCATAATGTTGTTCTCTGAGCTCCACTCACACATGACACGCAATAAATGAAAATAAAATAAAATAATGAAAATATAAAATGCATTCTTAGCTCACAGGCCGTGTGAAAGCTAGCCATGAACTCATTTGCCCCATAGGCCACAGTTTGTGAAATTGTAGTCTAGAGTCTTTAGAAGGGTGGCACAGACAAACCGATAGACTGCCCTCACGGTTACCTTTGATATCCGCAGTTGTTGAAATTACATAAACTTAGGGTGGGTGCGGTAGCGCACGTTTAATCTCCGCACTGTGGAGGCAGAGGCAGGTGGATGTATGTGAGTTTGATGCCAGCCTGATCCACAGAGAGAGTGCCAGGACAGCCAGCCAGAGTTACATAGTGAGACCTTGTCTTTAAAAAAAAAAGACAAAAAGGAGAAAGAAAATATTTAAACTTAAAAATATATTACTATTTTATGTGTAGGGGTCAAAGATAACTTTTGGGTGCCAGTTCTTCCCTTCCATTACAGCTGCCAGGACTGAACTCAAGTTGGCAGGCTTGGACACAAGTGCCATTACCCAGTGAACACTACTGCCATCTAGATATAACCTTTTCCAGCTCTTCCAGGGGCACAGATTTGAGACTATGTCTGTAATTTTGACTACTGATGAGCATTCAGATACATGCTGTATGTGAGGACACACAGCTGGAAGCCAGCTCTTTTCATTGTCCTTTTACAAATGGTGTCACGTACTCTAAGCGACAAGGTGAGCTGGACCGGGATTGGGGGAATCTTGGCAGCTTCTTTCCATCCTGCCTTTCCATCAATCTCATCTTATTGTGGGGATGTCCATTCTACAACTTGCTGTCCATCATGGACCGTCCCCCACTTGCCCAAGGATGAGAAGTCTGCAGAGCCCTCCCTGTTAGGTTCTGTACTATGGGACACAGTCCAGTCTCCCTCCCCAGCCTTTCACTGCTTCAGGGAGCACAGCTGGCCAGGTCCTCTGAGGGAGGCCAGGCATCTTCGAATTCACATGGGAGAGAGAATGGCAAGCCTTTCTGTTTCTGGCAGTGGTGCACTGGGAAGTCACTCCTGGCTGAGGGCAGCTCTGTCTGAGAAAGGCATGGTGTGCAGTGAACACCCATCATAGCCCTGCTTTCTCTGCCTCCCTCCTGCTGGTGCCAGGGCAACATGCTACCTGCAGGAGATGCATCAAGAGTATTCCCCCTCCTTGCTTTTCAATGTGCTGGATGGTGTACAGAGCTATTCATCACATTACTTTCTGGAAGAAAATTGGGCTGTGTGAAACCAAAGCATCCTAGAAGTAACAAAAGAAAGTAAATGTGAACTGAAGCACAGAAGTGTTCACAATGCCATAGCAGGCACTCTCTGCTATATTTAGCAAAAGCACAGTCTCCTCTTTGGAGCCATCTGTATGCACCATCCAGACCTTCAAACTATCTGTATTATCCACAATCATTATCTCACCTCATCTACATGCTCATTTTCTCAGGAGGAGAAAAACCTCTCCTGATACTTCCTTTATGGATTGTGGGGAATCTGACTAAGGGAGAAGGGGGAAGGCAAACAATTGGTAAGGCATATAATTATCACTTTCAAAGACAACATTCACCTCCAGCTGGCCTATTTGTATAAGTTCTAATGCCTGAAAAGAGAATTAATTAACCCAGGCAGGTCTCCAGTGCGCACATGTACTCCTTCAAACCTATTTACAAACCTGCTTTAAGACACCGAGTCTTTGCAAGCAGAGAGTTCGCTATAAATACAGCTGCAGATGGACTTCTTAGAAGATGGAAATGGAAAATTCTGAGCAGGAATAACTTGACATTTGATTCTGGAACAATAGTAAAATGTCAACATCTGCCATGGAAATATAGAACCATAAAATAATGATTAAGGGCCCTTTTACTTTAAAATATAGATAATGGTTGTTTTACAGAGCTCTATGCAGAAATCACTTTATCTAAAAAAGAAAAAGAAAAGAAAAGAAGAACCCCAAAACTTCCATTCCAGAAGCGCTGTTACCCAACTGACTACTGAAAGGAGTGCACTGTGGACTCGCAGTTTTGTGGCAACACAAGAATAGTCCTCTGGGCCACAGTCTCTCTCCCATGGAGAGTGTCCTGCAGCAATGCTGCTTGACAGCCTGATGAGCCTCTATGTGGCAAGCGTTAGAAAGATCCCAGGTGCCATCACAAATTGTCATCCCAAAATCTGCTTTAATGCTAACACTCATAATTATATTTATACCAGGCTTACATTTACTTACAGCTTGAAATGGTCACCTCCAGGATGCTAATTATGTTCCTGATTCTGCTGTTTAGGATGTAAAAGAGAAGTTTCATTTTTTATTTTTCCAAGAAAAATTAACTATGGGTTTAAAAAAAATAAAAATTGAAACCTGAACTTAAGTTTATGGTTGATCAATGTTACTCATGTTTGTACTATTGTGCAACCAAATTTCACACTCCAAAACTTTCTCCTCTGACAATGCTGAAACTCTATATTCATTAAACAAGTCATCTCCGGTCACCTAGCTACTTACAACCCCCATTCTACCTTCTGCCTCTGTGAACTAAACTACTTCAGAGAGTATTTTTTTTTAATCTTTTGGCTGTCCTTTTCCATTTACTATTATGTTTTGAAGGTTATTCTACATGGTAATAATCTATGCCTTCTACCCCTTTTTATAACCAAATAGTATTCCTCAAAAACTCATTAAGACAGGAAAATAAACAATTCAAAATAGCTACAGGAAGTTCCTGAAACTGACCAGATTCACTGGGTTCAAGAGTATATAAATGGTAAAGACTGTGGAGAGAAGGCTCAGATAACACAAGCTACAAAGACTCTGAGACAACCCCAGTCACCTCAAAGGAAGCAATAAACCACCCAAGTGGCCTAAAAGAAGCAGACACCAACCAAAACAGCAGAGATCTGCTAGAACAAACAGACAAACCAAAGACAAGCCACCTGCATGCCAAGAACAGACTAAGCTGCCTAGAAAGGCTCTGACTAACTGAGTCACCTGGAAAGGACACTCTCCAACATACTGAGCCACCTGCAGGCTGTGCAGTGTGTTCTAGGTTCCCAGCTTTGTGAGATGTCACCCAGGCTGGGGTGGACTTTGATGTTATGGCTGCCTTTGATTAAGTGACCCCTCACTCACATTTCTGTATGTAACTCCAAAACTAAAGGTCAGCAAGTTGGACTTTGGTGGTATCTGTACTTTGGTCTGACATGGGCTCCCTATCTGGGGTGAGCAGAGGTTTGTTGACTTCTCCACAGGAAGAGTCTGTCACACAACAAATGGATATGTAACAATTTGTTTATCTTTCCATCCTTCTACGAACACTTAAGTCACTGGGGTTGGTAAATCACATTAGATAGTATTTATGTCTTAGTAAATATTTCCAAACCCATGAACATAGATCCTATTTCCATTTATTTGGGACTGTTTTTCCTTCTTCAGCAGCCTAATGGAAATATACTTCACATGCCATAAGCCTTGCCTATTTGAAGAGTATAGTTCAATGTTTTCTTGTTCAGTTTTAGCAGCTTAATTGAAATATAATTAATATGCTATGCATTTTACCTATTTAAAGAGTAAGAATTATTTTTAATACATTGACAGGGCTGTAAAACCATTACCAACATCCACTTTTAGGCCAGTTTCAAACCCCTTAAATGAAGAAATAACCATGATCCATTGGCAGTCAGTTCTCAGTTCCTTCTTCCTAATTTTTAGCCATTAGCAACCACCAATGTGTTTTATATTCCTATGAATTAGCTTATTCTGGATACTTAATATATATGAATACATAAAAGATGTGGTCTTTGTGGCTGCTTTCTTTCCACTAAAATTTTTTCAAGGTTCATCTATATTATAGTGTAGCTGACTTCATTTCTTTTGACTGGTGAATAGTACTCCACTATATAGACTAGTGATGCTCAACTGTGGGCCATGACCTTTTCACAGGGATCACCTAAGGCCATTGGAAAACATAGCTATTTACATTACAATTCATAACAGTAGCAAAATCACAGTTATGAAGTAGCAATGAAAATAATTTTATGGTAAGGGGTCACCACAATATGAGGAATTGTATTAAAGGGTCGCAGCATTAAGAAGGTAGAGAACTGCTGATATAGATATACCATGATTGATTCATCTGTTCATAAGGTAATAGATATTTGGGTTATTTATCTCTTTTGGTTATTATAAATAACCAGTTTGAAAATTCATGTATAAGTGTTTATTCTGATGTATATTTCGAATCTAGTGTTTTTTCATTGTATCCACAAGGTTATGTTACCATTACAAGTTCGTAATTACAAAACAAAGCACCTTCATGATCTTCAAAAGAAACTTCATGTCTACTGTCCTAGTTACTTCCTTGTTGCTGTGTACAAATGCTCAGACAAAGGGAACTTAAGGGAGAAAGGGCCTATTTTGTCTTACAGTTTCCGAGGGATATGGTCCATCATGGCAGAAAGACACGACAAGCAGGGAAGGCTATTCACACTCAGGAAGCAGTGGTCAGCAAGTGAAGCTGGACTGTAAAACCTCAAAACCTACCTCCTTGCGATCCCCTTCATCCACTAGAGGTTCCATTCTTCTAAATGTTCTATAACCTTCCGGAAGAGCCACCAGCTGGGGGATTAAGTGTTCAAACACCTGAGCCTACAGGAGACATTCACATATAAATGCCATCACCCTAACTAACTTGACTGTGACCAGGATGCCCGCTACTTCCTGTCTTGTGGACCTGACTATTCTGAACATTTTACATCAGTGGAGAGCTATAGTATGTAGGCTTTCTGTCCCTATCCTTTTATTTAGTAGATTTTTTAAGTTTTTTATTTTTTAGGGCCAAATAATATTTCATTGTATAAATGTATAATGCTTTGTTAGTCAGTCCACAGATATTTGTGTCCTTTTTGCTTTTTAGCTTTATGAACACCCTGTTGCAAATGTTCATGTACACATTTTCTTTTGAACTTCTGCTTTTTTATACACCTGTTATGTGTGTGTGCTCGTGTGCATGCAAGCGTGTGCATATGCACGCATGCTTGTAGAAGTGCATATGTGTGGAAGCCAGAGATCAACCTTGGGAGCGATTCACGTTATTTCTTGACATAGGGTCTCTCATTGACCTGTAACTCACAGGCCGCTTGGCCAGTGAGGATAAGAGACCTACCTGTCTTTGCTTCCTCAGCACTGGGATTCTAAGCACGTGCCACCAAGCCCAGCCTTTTCTTTTTATATTTATTTATTATTATGTATACAGTGTTCCACCGGCATGTGTGCCTGCACATCAGAAAGGTCTCATTATAGATGGCTGTGAGCCACCATGTGGGTGCTGGGAATTGAACTCAGGATCTCTGGAAGAGCAGCCAGGGGTTTTAACCACTGAGCCATCTTTCCAGCCCCAAGCCCAGCTTTTCATTTTAAAGATTTGTTTATTTTATTTTATGTGTATGAGTGTTTTGCTTGCATGTATGTGTGTGTCCCTGGTACTTCTGGACCCCCTGGAACTGGAGTTATGCATGGTTGTGAGCCATCACGTGAGTGCTGGGAACCTAACCCTAGGTCCTCTGTAAGAGCTGTACGTGCTCTTAACCACTGAGCCATCTCTTAATTCACCACTCCAGCCCAGACATTTTATGTGGCACTGGGAATTGAATTCAGGGATTTTTTTATGTGGGCACTGGGAATTGAATTCAGGTCCTTGTGCTTGTGTGATATGCATTTTACCAACTGAGCTATCCCTCTAGCTCCAGACCTATACTTTGAATCTGATAGAGTACTTTCAGTATCTCTAGGATTGGGATCACTGGGTCGGATGGCAACTTCACCTTTAACTTCTCAAAGAACTGCCAAAGAAACTACACAATTTTATATTCTAAGAAGCAACGTATGAACGCTTCAAGTCCTATTTTCTTCTTATAACCATTCTTGTTGCTGTGAAGTGTTATCCCACCGTAGTTTGCATTTGCATGTCCCCAGTGACTCATGATGTTGAACACTTTCCCCCATGTGTTCGATAGTCATTGTAGCTTATCTTTAGAGAAATACCTATTTCAATCATTTGTCCATTTTTAATTGGAATTATTTGTCTTTTGTTATGAAGCTATAGAAATTCTTTATATATTCAGGATACTGGACCCTTATTAGATCAGTGAATTGCAGATATTTTTCCCATTTTGTGCCTTCTTACTTTCTTGATAATACTGTTTTCACCATTTTTTTTTTGAGACAGGATTTTGCTATGTAACCAAGCAGGCTTTGAATTCATTATATAACCCAGACTGGCCTTGAACTTGAAACAGTCTTCCTGCTTCAGCTTTATGCATGCTGAGATTGCAGGCGGGCACCACAGCGCCTGTAGCACCAGTTTTCCTCCTTGCAAACAGCGGAGGCCTGGTTAAAGGACCCAGTATTCCCTCTGAGGTTGACAGTTGAAATCATCGGCCCTAATGTCAAGATAGTTTTGAGTCTTGATCTAGGCTGCCATCGGCTCCATTTATCTAGTGGGTGAGTCTGGGCAGTGAGAGGTAAGAAGTAAATTGAAGATAGACAACTTTGTTTGTGCTCACAGTTCAAGGTGGTCCATTATTGTAGTGGGCTTCTTTGGGTTGCCAGTTCACAAAAATTGACATGGAGATTTATTATTAATTATAAAAGCTCAGTCTGTAGCTTAGGCTTGTTCCACTAGCTCTTAATTTACATTAACTTTAAGTTAATTCACTTGACTTAAATCAACCCATTTATATTAATCTACACTTTCCCTAGTAACTTGTTATTTCTCTTCCCATGTCCTCTGGTATCTCTCCCATACCAAGAATCATCTCCTCTCTCTGCCCAGAAATCCCGCCTAACCTCTTCCTGCCTAGCTGTTGACCATTCAGCTCTTTATTAAGCCAATCAGAAGGCACCTTGGCAAGGCTACATCTTCACAGTGTACAAAAAAGATTATCTGTAACAGGAAGTTAAAGTCTCAGGAGCTTGAAGCAGCTCCTCACATTGTGTCCATAGCCAGAAAGAAAAGAACACTAATTCTCCAACAGGGATTGTGCTGCCCACAGTGGGTGGCTTTTCTCACCTCAGTTAATGTAATCTAAATAATCCCCCACAGTCCTGTCCAGAGGCTCATCTGCCAGGTGATTTAAGATTCTGCCAAATTGGGAAATCAATCCCAAACACCCAATTGTCAATTCATAGTATCTTGAGAAACAGGAGGGCCAAACCAGGGAAGTGAGGCAAAATTCTAGATGTTGAGACGAAGGAAAAATATAGGAAAGAGAACACCCAAGGAATTGAAGGAATGAAACATTTAGGGCTCATTTACTTTGTCCTTGGCTTGGATAAGAAAGACTGCTCTGGCAGCTTCCTACATAGACTGTGTGCTTGCAGAATGGCTGCCACATTTGGGCTAAGGCTTGACTTTCCCATTCAGAAGCATCTGAACATACTACACGACACACTGCAACATAGCTACAGAAAGTCAGGAGTAAAATGTCCTAATACTAGATGGTGACAAACAAGCCTGAGGTCCCCTTGCATAATAACACTTATTAGCCTTCATTTGATTTCTCTCTGGAAAAGCAGATGGCATTATTCATGAATTACAGCCTCTTAGAGAACTATCTTTTGGCTTGATTTTTGAAAATGCTCTTCTCTGGATGTTCGTTATCACACCCTGTCCTTCTTAAGGTGAAGAAATACGTTTTTGTGCGAAAGTGTCTTGGCTTGGTGTACAAAGAGGAAAATATTTGCAGCTTCTGACAGCCATCCCTGTATTTCTCAACACTTTTCTGACCTTCCCTCACAGCAGTAGTCTCAGAGGGGGCTGCACTCCGAGGTTTTCTGTTGAGCCTCTGTAGTGGCTTATTCAAACAGGGTACAGCAAGAATAAGTCGTCTGATTAAGGCATTGGGTGTATATTTCTGATTTCTCTTTAGTGAGATCTCATTAGGTGTTCCCAGAGAAGCGGTCTTCCAAAATTTTCTTTGCAGCCACTTTTCTGTATTACAGTTGTTTACAGAAGGCATTTTTACCAAAGAAGCATCCACAGTCATCTGCGACTTCTAGCACATCATATTTTAGTGTCTGTGGGGATCAAATATCAAAGGAAAGGGGGGTCAGCAAGATGACTTGGGATGCAAAGCACTTGGAGCCAAAGTCTGATGATATGGACACACACACACACACACACACACACGTCAATGAATAAATATAAATAAACTCAAAAGGAAAAAAGATGGCAGCTGGACAACAGTGGCACACACCTTTGATCTCAGCATGCAAGAGGCAGAGACGGGGATCCCAGTGAGTTCGAGGCCAGCCTAGTCTACAGAGCTAGTTCCAGGACAGCCAGAGCCATTATACAGAGAAACGTTGTCTCAAAAAAAGCCAAATGAAAAAAAAAAGTCAGCTAAGGTTTCTTAACCACATTTCTCTCCTTTCGCGCTAACAGCCAAAGGTTCTGCAATGGTTTTTATAGACTCAGAAAACTGTTGCCTGGGAAACAATGATTCTATGGAGGAAGCTCCTGCCCTTCCTCTCTATACTATTCATTTTTGTGCTTGCAGTTTCCCTCAAATAATCAACCTTTAACATGCGATGACAATACTGAAATAGGCAGGAAACTGGTCGTTTTTAAGCAATTGCAGCTGTTTAAAGTAACTTTTCCATTTTAAAAATGTGATATTTTTAAACACTTTTGAAGCACACAAAATTGTTTTGAAGAGAGTTCTACATCTTCCTCGTCTAAAAGAATGACAAATCTGTAAACAGTATTTAAGCATCTGCTAAAGGAACATTCCATCGGCTGTCTGAGTTGAGTTTTGTTTGCAGGGAGGACACCGTTAAGAGACAACCTCTTTCTGCCTCCTACTGGTAACCTAAGAAGTGACATGTGTTCACATCTCAGCCCTAACTGGCTCAGAAACTGTATACAGTCATGAGAACAGCTGTTCATATTTGCTTAAAAGGAAATAACAAGCAACATTTTAGATATGAGATTTTTTTATTGATATATAATTCACAGACCAAAACATTCATCGTTTTCAAAATTTATTTACAAAACTGCGCAACTAGATTCAGTACCTAATGCCAGAATATTCCACCCCCAAAGAAATTCCATGTCTTCACAGCTGCTCCTCGTTCATCCTTCCTACCCATCACTGAAAACCATTATTCACTGTCTGCCTCAACAGATTTTCTTATGCTAGACATTACATGTAAAGGAAATCATGTGTTCTGTATTTTCTGACTGTCTTTTGTGCATGTGTGTGATGTACACGTGTGTTCATGTATAGAGATGCATTTGAATGTCAGGAGTATAAAGGACAGAGGTGGCCCTGAGTGTCTTACTTTATCACTTTTCCCGTTTCTCACTGAGGCAGGCTCTTTCGCTGAACTAGGAGCTCAAGGGTTTAGCTAATCTAGGGATCCACTGTCTCTGCCTCTTGAGTGTTGAGATTGCAGGCAAACCACCACACCTGTTTAGCACTTAAATAGATACTGGGGATATGAATTTGAGTCCTCGTACTTGCACAGAAAGCACTTGACACTCAGAGGCATCTCATCAGGCCCTGATAGGCTTTCTTTATGAATCCTAAGTTAAAGGTTCACTAATGTCGGTCTAATGTATATATTGCATTTAGTTTATCAGTTGAAAGGATAGTTGAGCTGTTTCCACCTTGGGAATATTATGAGTAACGCTGCTGTGAACATTAGAATCCATGGATTTTGTGGATCCTTTCATTCGCTATGGACATATAGCTAGGACTGGAGTTTGTGTATCACATGATGGCTCAATGTTTATCCATTTCAGGACCTTCTGGACTGTATCAAAGTGGTATGACCATTCTATGCTACCCCCAACACGAATTCCCCGTTATGCTAGTATCTTTTATTATTCCATGCATATACACATATATCATAATAATTATAGTCATTCGAGGTCATATGAAAAGGGATTACATTGTGATGTTGGTTTATTTTTGTACTTCCCTCGTAACTAAGGGTATTGAATGACTCGGTATACTTACTGGATGCTTATGTAATCCCAAATTTTTGCTCATTTCCACCTAATTAAATGGTCTGTCTTGCTGTGTTGTTGTAAATACCTTACATATTTAATGTATGAAATCCTCATTATATGTGTGATTTGCAACTATTTTCTCTGATTCCATGGGTCATCCTATCACTTTCTTGATGAAATACAATTACCTATTTTTTACTTTTGTTCCTTTGTGTCATATTTCACAATCTAGGTCTCAAAGATTTATACCTATCTTTCCTTTTTAATGAAGAAGGACGCTAAAAAGAAATCCCACACTAGCTCAGAGTTGAGTGTAATAAAGGGTTATTTATTTAGAGGTAGACTCACAGACCTCTGCATGAACGGGGAACAGGAACCGAATCACACCTCTGGAAGAGAGAGGCCAAACGCGCATATATAGTATAAGAGGCCATGCCCAAGTGGGCAGGTAACTTAAAGGCTACTGGCTGTAGGAATTCCTACAGCATTTTAATAGTTTTATGAATATTTCGAACTCTTACATTTACTTCATTGTTCTATTTTTAGTGAATTTTTAAAAGAAAATAAGCATGTATAATATCGTATTTTGGGCCTTTTGGTGACTATTGTTATATGAACCCCTAAACTAACATATTTTTTAAAGTCTCTGAAAAGATCTATCAAGAAAAAGTAAAGGTACATATGGCCAGCATGAAGGGTGTAAAACAATATATCATTATGTGTGTTACAGATACCAAGAATACTAAACCCAATTTTATGAAGTAACAGGCCAGCTACTTTGTACAGTTAGAGCAGAGGGACAAAATTTTACAAAATTATTACTTAAAAAAACTAGACTCAATAATGTTAAAATATCATTTTCTCCCCAAATGGATCATAGATTCAGTATAATCCATGTCAGAATTCTTACAAGCTTTGAAAAGAGAAATTATAATGGCATTCAGAATTTATATAGAAATGCAAATATCTTAGAATAGTTGAAGCAATTTTGAAAATTAGGATAAGATTAGGGGCCATACTGACTGGTTTCAATCTGTCCAAGATTGGGAAATTATAATAATCAAGATAGTGTGATATTTGTATAAAGATATGAAATAGGTCAATGAAACCACATAAAGACCAGAAATTAAACCATCTGGACCTACAAATAGACCAATTTACTGAAGCCAACGTAACTGATTGGAAGAAAGATAGTTCTTTTTCCATATTTTAATTAAAAGCAGAGCTATAGAAACATAAGCTAATGGTCAGGGATCATAACTTTATAGATATGTGGCCATTAAACATGAATAGAAAATGGATACAGCAGCACACAGTTTTCCATGTAAATGCAAATAAATGGAGAAAAACCTGGTACTCGAGCAGGAAGAAGATAATTGCCAGGTCAGCCTGAGCTACATAATAAAGCTCTAGCCGCCCCTGGAGAAAATCTATTTTGGAATATTTTTTCAAAAGGTGTGTAGTTTGGATCCAAAATGTCTCTACCTTAGTGGAATGCGTTAGTTAGATTTTTGTCTCTGTCACAAAACGTGGGACAAACAACTTGGTTTGGCTCAGACTTTCAGAGTTGCCAGTCTATGGTCATCTGGTCCCATTACTGTGGGCCTGTGGCAAGCTTAACACCATAGCTGGAAATGTGTGCTGATGGAAACCAACTTACCTAATCATGTCAGACATCCATGGCCACAGAAGGCAGCTCCTCACCCTACACTTGATCTGATGAAACTACTCCTCCTTTCCTGAGGCTGTGCCTGTTCTAGAGCGAGACAGTTCTCTTCGTGTCCCACATCTCATTCACCATAGACCTGTAGTCAAAAGGAAGCCTCAGTACATAGGGGATGGAGAGTGCCAAGTCAGTATCAAAGGTACCAAGAAACTTGGGGAAAGTTCAAATTAATATGTACTAGACTATTGAAGATGATCTACTAAGGAGAGTAGAATTTTGTCCTTATTTTGCTGGTTGTAGTATTAAAGCATGCTTGTACTTTTACTGCTCTGAAATATTCCACTCTATAGTAGATGCCATTCTGATTTGAACCTGGAATATTCCCCTTAGGCTCAGGTTGAGCATTTAGAGATGGGGCCTTGTTGGTAGAAGTAGGTCCCTAGGGGTGTTGCAGGGTAGAGACTTAAAGACCATGAGTGGTCTCTGAGTATGACCAGAGTCTAAATTGATAGTCTGTATCAAGCCTGGAGAGAAACACTTCTCATAGAGCAGCCTTGAATGTATTTTACAGGGAGATTTTAAAGGCAAAAAACAGGAAAAACTACATTCTGGTTGACAGATGCTAGGGGAAGTAAAACGAGCAAGTAGTTTAACAGAAGCCAGAAACATACAGTTAGCTAGGCCGTTTCAACCCCAAGTTTCTAGAACAGGGCTGGGAACTTTCCCATGGGACTTTTCACAGTAGAGGTGGAAGGGGGAGACAGTTTCACAGTTTCAGATTAAACCAAAATAGCTCCAACTGAGACAAGATGGCGGAAAATTGGCCCCATCACAGATTCAGATCTCTCGATGCTTTACTTCCCTCCTTCTCAATTTCCTGTTTCGCTGCCACAGGCTTCTGTTGCCATGGATGAAGCCCTTCTTCCAGGCCTTCCATGCTACAATGGACTGAAATTCCCTAAGCCGTGAGCCCAAATAAACCTTCTATCCCTTAAGTAGTTTCTATACAGTATTTTGTCACACCAAAATAGTACTATAGATGTTAAAACTCTAGAAATTCTTCAGCCTGGTCCAGCGGAAGGAATTGTGAAGGAAATATGCTTGTGTCAATTTATCACATGTGATTCACCTGCTCATTTCCTGAAGCATGTGCCTTGAAAGGCCGGATGACTGTCTCTAAATGACTAAGGATTTGAAACAAGTTGATGAGGTAATGAGGTAACCCTAAACAGCTTTTCCTTTCCTTTGAAAAGAATAACTTTTTACAAGAATTGCTAATCTAAGAATAACACACACACACACACACACACAAACACACACACACACACACACACACACACACACACACACACAGACATCCAGAACCTGTCTCACAGCACTTTCCTCCAAACCAAAGAACCACCATTTTCATAAGGCCATCTGTTTCTGTTTCCAATATCATTTGGCCAAATCTGGATACTAAAAAATAGGGGTAACCCAGATACTACAAAATGAGGGGACAAGGAGTGGCTAGACAGATCTGTGAGCAGGAAGAGGAACTTGCTACCAAGGCTGAAGACCCATATCCTGGAAGGAGAGAACCAATTCCTACACACACACACACACACACACACACACACACACACGGGGGGGGGGGACGACAAAATTAATAAATAATAATGTAAATTTTTTTTAAAGAAAATGAGAGCTAACTCTCTTAGACATGTAAGAAAGCACTGCATGGGAGCTGGAGAGAGCACAGTAGGTTAAGAGCACTTGCTGGTCTTTCAGAGGACCCAGGTTCAGTTCCCAGCACTGACATTGCACTTTACAATTGTCCATAACTTCAGTTCCATAGTATCTGACACCGTTTTCTGGTCTCCTTGCTCACCAGGCACACACATGGTACACAGACGTACATGCAGGAAAACACTCATATACGATTTTAAAAATATTAAAAGAAAAAGAAATTGCTGCCAACAGTAAAGTTTTGGTGGGGCAGCCAGAAAGGAGGCAGATATAGCAGAGAAAGGTGAGCGTGCCTAGAGATCTTCTGAAGAGAAGACTTCTGTTGGCTGAAGAAATGGCTCAGAGGTTAAGAGCACTGGTTGTTCTTCCAGAGGTCCTGAGTTCAATTCCCAACAACCACATGGTGGCTCACACCACCTATAATGAGATCTGGTGCCCTCTTCTGTCATGCAGGCAGAACCCTGTGTACATAATAAATAAATTAACGAACAAATGAATAAATAAATAAATCTTTAAAAAAAAGACTTCTGTCTCATACTCCTACCATGGCAGGCCTCTGTGGGAGTAACGTCACATCTGACTGGTGTCCAATGGCACACCTCAATGGAAGACTTCACACTGCTCAAGTACAGGCTCCCGGTTTGATCTCTGGCACCACACACGATAAAAACTCCATAGATTTTCATTGCCATGATTGCTTCTTTGCTTTTACTAGAAGACTCAGAAGTCTCCCATTTTTGAGAGGGCCCCGAGGAAGAGAAGGAGGTTCCAGCTCCATAAGCTCACAGTGAGGATGAGTCTACCTTCTGCCCCATCACCCATTAAGCTCAACAATACTTATTAAAATCGAAACATGGGGCTGGAGAGATGGCTCAGAGGTTAAGAGCACTGCCTGCTCTTCCAAAGGTCCTGAGTTCAATTCCCAGCAACCACATGGTGGCTCACAACCATCTGTAATGGGGTCTGGTGCCCTCTTCTGGCCTGCAGGCATACACACAGACAGAATATTGTATACATAATAAATAAATATTTTAAAAAATAAAAATAAAATCGAGGGGGCTGGAGAGATGGCTCAGTGGTTAAGAGCATTGCCTGCTCTTCCAAGGGTCCTGAGTTCAATTCCCAGCAACCACATGGTGGCTCACAACCATCTGTAATGAGGTCTGGTGCCCTCTTCTGGCCTTCAGGCATACATGCAGACAGAATATTGTATACATAATAAATAAATATTTAAAAAAAATAATAAAATCGAAACATTTATGAATGGTTGGGATATCACTGATATGTAACCTATGGAGCTCTGAAAAACACCTATAGTCCCTGAAGAATGTAACTTTTCTTCCTTAAAATCAATTCCAGTGTTGCTTCTAATTTGGAGTCAAGATGGAATTTCTAATTGTGCTCAAGAATGCCAATTGGCTATGTAATCTGAACTGTCCCTCATAAATTGGATGCTCAGAGCTGCACTTAATTACCTTCATTATGCCCCAAAGCATTTCCTGTGTCGCAGAAGCAGAGAACTGGTGGCCTATGTCCATTTAGAAGGCCAAAGGTCAAGAATGCCTACTCCTGATAACTCACACCGCGACCTCAAGGGAACTTCACGTTAACAGTTCGCTATGCACAATATGCCTGTGACAGCCAGAAATGAACTGCTCTGGCCTGGGGGGCATCCCTGAAAGACAGGAGAGAGAAAGGAATATCTTCCCATTGAAAGAAGGTCAAGGCCGGGAATGGAATATTGCAAGTTCAAGGCTATCCTGGGCTATGCAGCAAGACCCTGTAAAATTTTCAAGAAATTGTAAAAGCCAGGCCTAGTGGAATAGGCCTGTAATTACAGCTACATGGGAGATTGAGGCAGGAGGATCACAAGTGCAGAGCCTGCTTAAGGTATAAATTGAGTTCCAGGCCAACCTGGGCAATTTAGTGAGGTCCTATGTCTAAATTAAAAGTTTTAAAAAGAGGGTCTGGGAATATGGTTCAGTGGCAAAACACTTGCCTAGCATGTACAAGGCCCTGGGTTTACTCCCTGGGAGTACAAAAAAAGGCCTTTGAAACCCTTTTTGATAAAGGGAACTCGGGTCAAATAAATGGCAAGGCAGAAAAGGCAGAACTCATTGAATTCCCTGTATTAGCTGACCAGATGCGCATCTGGCCTCTGCCCAAGTACTTCCAATGATAGGCAGGTCACTGCTTCTCGAATTGGGCCAGGCAGTAGTTGCATAACAAACATAATTAAAAGTCTGCAGCATATTGAGCAGCATTTTGCTTCTCCTCGCTGTGCCCACAGTTCCCTTTGGAACAACACAAATTGAATTCTGTACCTGATGCATATGGCTGCCTTTAAAATTTATGAAATGTTTTCTCTTCAGATCAAATGTCTAATTCCATCAAGTATTCTGTACATGGTGCTGTTCTGAAGATCCTCTTTTTGTGTTTGCTTGGTCATTCTCTTTTCTATCGATTCCCTGCAAAATGTGATAGGAAAATAAATTGTCTCCAAAGTAAATCGTTGTGGACAATTAATACTCCTGATTTAATAATAAGCACCAAAAAATGATTGACGTTGCCATTAATTGATGTGTATTATCCTATTTCTATATGTATACCTGCTTATGTGTATATGGACATGTACATGCAGGTGCAAATGCATATGTGTACCAGGCTATGTGAAGGCCAGAAGCTGATGTCATGTGTCTTCTTGTTGCAGTCTCTAACTGTTTTGAGACAGGATCTCTTAATGAACCTGGAGCTCACCTATCCAGCCAGACTGTCTGGCCAGCAAGCCCCAGTGATCCTCCTGTCTCCTCCTGTCCACTTCTGGAATTACAGGTTGTGCCTGCTTTGTCACATGAGTGCAAGGGACCGAACTCAGATCCCCATATTTGGGTGGCAAGCACTCTACTGACTAAGTCCTTTCCCCAGCCCTCTATTATCCTGTTTTGATCCTCTCAACTACCATGGGCTGCTATTAGCAGTAATATTTTGCCAATAGAAAATAAGGAGAACAGAGATAAGACTTATCCGAGGGCACAAAAGTCAATGCAAGGTCAGCTGAAATCCAGCTGCCAATATGCATTTACTGCTGAAGATTTTAACAAGCTCTTTTAAATTAGAAGTTGAAGTTAGGAGCATATAGAATAACAGGTTTCTTTAGGACATTTCAGACATGTATAGCACTGTACTTTGCTCATGTCCACCTCCCACTACCCTCTCTCATATCCACACCCACTTCCCATGTCCTCATCAAATGAAGGACAAGCTGGTATCTTTTCCCAGTTGCAGTAGTAGCTTGTAACCATGCCCTCATCTTGGCATTTAGGAAATTAGCAGCTCACTGAAGTCCGCAGATACCTTTCAGACAAATAGCCTTTAAGCCGCATTATGAACATCTCTAGCCCTCATCTCTTGAACCTATGTGCAATCATACCCATCTCTCTTCCATTTTGCCTTATTTTGACCCCTCAATCTGAATTGCCATCTCGCTGCTCTTTTGCTTTGGAGACATCTGAAAATTTAAGGAGTACACCTGCCCCAATAAGGCTTAAATTGGAAACACAGAGATAGAAATGTTCTGCGGTATTATCTTAGAGATTCATTTATTTACCTATTGGGTGTATACGTATGCATGCACATGCCTGGGTACCCTTTGGAACCGGATCCCCTGGATCCAGAATGACAGCTGATTGTGAGCTACTAGATGTGTTAGAAACCAAACTTGGGTTTTCTGCAAGAGCAGCAAGTATTCTTGATTCCTGAGCCATTTGTCCAGCAACAATTTTTTGAGACAAGTTCTCATGTAATCTACACTAGCCTTACCTCCCTATATAGCCAATGATGACTTTGATAACTTCTGGTCATGGCTTCTGCTTCTACAATATGACTGTTGGGATTACAGGCATGTGTCACTATGCCCAGTTTATGTGGTATTAGGGATCGAATCCAGGGCTTCATGAGTGCTACAAAAGCACTCTGCCAACTAAGCTACATTCTGAACCCCGTCCTCATTTTTTTATGACATCAGCTATTTATCTCAGAATTATACAGTTTTGTTCGTACAATAAAAATACTGTCTGAACATGTCAGTTTAGTGGACTTTGGGGAAAAAATCAGTTGTTAACATATAACTCCATGTAAATTATTACATAGTGATACTTCGACCTAAAACAGAGCTGAATCTGAGGATCTGGGGTATGGTTTCACGAAGATGAAGAATAGCACCACCTACTATAACGTAGGAAGCATGAGCTGTATGTAGCGCTTTGGTGAGTATGCATGGATACAATAGATAATATATGCCTGGATATAATAGAAAGCCTAGCCAAAAGCAGCCTTCGGTAATGAATGTAGGTTACTAAGTCATATGGTGAGGAAACGTGAGATGCCAGAGCCTTGGCAGTTCACTGACACCGCGATGTTAGAAAGGAGTCTGTCTCTTCCTGTGTCTCTACTCTCCATATCGCCACAGAACAGCTGCACCAGCTCCAGAGTTCATGTCCCCGAACAACATTCTAAGCCAGAAGACAAGGTGTCATTTTTCTAGGAATACTTTTATATAAAAAGTATTATGGGTCGGGCAGCGGTGGTGGCACATGCCTTTAATCCCAGCACTCAGGAGGCAGAGGCAGGTGGATCTCTGTGAGTTGGAAGCCAGCCTGGTCTACAAGAGCCAGTTCCAGGACAGCCAGGTCTATACAGAGAAACCCTGTCTCAAAAAAAAAAAAAAAGCTTTCTGAGAAAGCCTTAGAGTTTCTACAAGTCTGAACCAGCCATTATCAAGAATAATGAAATTACTGTGCCTGGGGGAGGGTTGAGGCTGGGAAGGGTCAATGCTTTCTTAAGCTCTGTGGTGGCTCACATCAGTACATGTTAGAATTCTAGGGTCTGGAGAGATGGCTTAGCAGATAAGACCCCCAGCAGCTCTTCCAAAGGACCTGTGTTCAGTTCCCAGCACCCACAGGGTGGCTCCAGGTCCAAGGGATCTGATCCCTTCTTCTGGCCTCCATAGGCATGTGGTGCACATGCATATGTACAGGCAAGCACTCATAAACATTATTTAAGTAAATTGTTTTGTTTTGTTTTGTTTTTTGAGACAGGGTTTCTCTGAGTAGCCCTGACTCTTCTAGAACTCCCTCTGTAGACCAGGCTGGCCTCAAACTCACAGAGATCTGCCTGCCTCTGTGTCCTGAGTGCTGGGATTAAAGGTGTGTGCCACCATTGCCCAGTTTAAATAAGTAAATTACATTAAAAATATTTTTAAATTCACATTAGAAACTGGGTGGTAGTGGTGCACACCTTTAATCTGAGCACTCAGGAGGGAGAGGCAAGCACATTTTTTATGAGTTCGAGGTCAGTCTGCTCTACAGAGCTATTTCCAGAACAACCAGAGCTATAAAGAGTAATCCTGTCTTGAAAAACCAAACTAAAATTTTTAAAAAGTTCATATTAGAATTCTATTATCATGGAAAAGGAGTCAGCAATCAAAAATATTTGTAACATATAACCAGATGTGTCTAGACATTTAAGTACATGGAATGAAAAGATGACATCTGGGTACATTCACACAATTATTCAGTGGCACAATACTATTCAAATCCAAGGCCACTGAAAAGCTAAAATAGTGCACTACTTTATGGGTATTATCACAGATGAAAAATGTAGCCGATCTCAAAATTACCACATATTTCATTCATTCAACAAACCCTAAAACTAAAAGAAAATGGAAGTATCCAAACAGAATTCAGAAGATGAACAATAAAATATCGTGATTTTGCATTTATTCCAAAGAAAAGCAAACAATACACTTCAGGCTTCCTTGTGTTGATACAGGTACACTCTGTCGTGTCTTTGATGTCCTCAGTATAAAGGCACAGTAATGCCAGTTTTTAATAAGGAATAAGAGTGATATAGTGAATATTTCATTTTGAGGAGTTGGCAAAAGATTATTTTTAAGTTTACTTCAAAGGAAAAGGATGAAATAATAAAAGATGAAAGACCGATTCATGATCTCTGTGCTAGTTAATTCAGAAGACTCAGCAGTCTCATTTTTATCTTCTCACTGAAATCTTTCGCAGATAATTGATCTAGGGTTCTGTTTTATTGCATTTGCTGTCACTCACTGCACTGTTTGCGAGATTAGAAGTGTTTGATATAAGTTTATGTACTACATATAATTTCAATGTGACACCCTGTCTTTGTTCCTCTTTCACGGCCAGTTGATGGCTTCAAATTGGCTCTCCAGGAAATCTTAATTCACTATTATCTAACTGCCACATTAAAAAATAATGAGGGAAGGACTTCATCACCTGCCATTTCAAACACAATTCTCTAAACCCTGTGCACTCAGAGCAAAATCAAGATTAGTTTGGTTGAATATTAAAACACTGAGCCCAGTTCATAACAATCTGATGAAAATAATATTTCAGATCCCATGGGTTGGTTTCATTTCCTGAAATTAGAAAACCAGGAAGCATTTCTAAAGCAATCTAAGGACATCGTTGCAGTTTGCAGGATCAAATGGGTAAGGAACATCCTAGCAAATCCAGTATCATATAGGAAACTGCTTATTTAGCCTTTGTGGCACATTGTTACACGGGTTGCTACAGAGCTAAGAGAAAGGGTGTTCAGCCATGTGCAATGAAGACAGGAGAGAGTCAGTGCACAGAAAGAGACTGGTTCTCGTTTCTTTAGTGATGCTGATTTTCCTACGGTGAGGAGGATAACCTACAAGAAGAGGTAATATGGGGCTGGAGAGGTAGCTCAACAATTAAGAGCACTCATTGCTCTCGTACAGGACCCTGGTTCAGTTCCCAGCATTCATATGGTGGCTCACAACCATCTGTAACTGAAATTCCAGAGGATCAGACACCCTCTTCTGACCTTCACAGGTATGGCATGCACCGCATATAGTACACACGCATATATGTAGGCAAAGCACTCATACATATGAAGTAAAAATAGATAAGTAAGAGGAAGGGATGGCGTATGGAATTCAAAGAATGGCGCAAAGAGATCTCAGTTATGTCGTGCTTGATTTCCAAAGAAGTCTCTAGGAAACTCTGGGGAGCAAATCAAAGTTTCTGAAGCCCCATTTCAGGTTACAAAGTGGGGGCTTTTATTCTGAAATTCGAACAAACTTATCAAGACTGCAGTGGTTCAGCAAATGAGCAGTAGAGGCAGGTGGGTCTCTGTGAGTTTGAGGCCACCCTGGTCTACAGAGTGAATTTCAGGACAGCCAGGGATCATTTCTCAAAATAATAAAATAGAATGTAGTCTTCAATGTTCCTTGAGAGGAGAAGATGGCCCTGGTCTTCTTTCAAACTAACTTTGAGTTTCCTTTGGGAAACCTTCTCTGTCTTCTGAAGATGATTTATTTAATACAGATAATTTCAAATACACACAGAAATAGACAGAAAATCATAACGAGGCACCCTGTATTGTCACTAAGCTTTACCAACAATCGACATAGGACTAATCATAGTTCTTCTCTATGCAAACACATCCTCTGTCCCTTATGGGTCATCAGAAAACACATCTGCAGTCATCTTATCATGCCACAGACTGCGAAAACTTTAGAATATGATTAGTGTTTATTATTATAACTTTAAATTTAATTTAATTATTAAAGTTTTTAATGAAAGCCTCTAAAACAAAATTGCTGGAACAAATGCCCAATATCCTTATCCACTTACAAAGTTTAAAAAGCAGTCCTTGAGATCAACTATCCAGAGACTGGAGAGATGGTTTAGTGGCAAAGTTTACCGGCTGGTCTTGCAGAGGATCTGGGGTGGATTACCAGCACCACATGGCAGCTGGGACCCACAACCATCTGTAACTTCAGTTACAGAACCCTCTTCTGGCCTCTCTGGATACCAGGCACGCATGTGGTGCGCACACATTGCAAGCAAACATTCAAATATATATAAACGAAGGAAGAAAAGGATCAAATCTACAGGTAGCATTTATTTTCTCCAAGTGCCTTATAACTTTTGATTTGTTTAAATGAGGATCCAAAGACATTTTGTGCCCTTGATTATTTTATTCTGTAAGTCGCTCTACAGCTTTCGATGCTATTCCAACTCCCTCTCCATTGCAATTCATTCCTTGAAGAAGCCATATCAAGTCTACTTACTCTGGATTAGATTTCTGGCTACTTTAGCGGTCTCCTACTCCTTGCAAGAATCTCTGTCTTTCTTTGTGTGGTGGATGGTTGGCAGGAAAGGATGCCAGCAGAATGGTGGCCAACTATGCAAATCTCTCTAACCCACTATGATCACAGTTTAATTGCCTGCTTCTCTCCAGCACTTATGTTGGAGACTAAGACCTTGCCTTGATTTTGGATCTACCTTCACTGGACACGGAGCTTTAAACAAAGTAGATGTTGCATGAGTGTTGATTAATTAATGATGGTGCTGTCCTGTATTGTTTCTGGGCAATAGCTTCTTTTCCACCTTGTAGGAAAATTAAGAATTTCAGAAACTCTGATTTCAACATTCTGGAGTAAAGAGGTCCTGATAATAACTTTTCATAATACTTTTCTTAAAGGGTGTTTTTCTTTTTAACAGATTCTATTGTGGAGAATACTGGATTTATTGCTCATTTCCTTTGTTGCTCATTTCCTGAACCACCGCAGTCTTGATAAGTTTGTTTGAATTTCAAAATAAAAGGTCCCACTTCGTAACCTGATATGGGGCTTCAGAAACTTTGATTTACTCCCCAGAGTTTCCTAGAAACTTCTTTGGAAATCAAGCAAGACTTAACTGAGATCTCTTTGCACCAATCTTTGAATTCCATATGCCATCCCTTCCTCTTATCTATTTTTACTTTGTATGTATGAGTGTTTTGCCTACATATATGCATGTGCACTATATTTGGTGCATGCCATACCTGTGAAGGTCAGAAGAGGGTGTCTGATCCTCTGAAATTTGAGTTACAGATGGTTGTGAGCCACCCTATGAATGCAGTGCTAGGATTAAAGGCATGGACCTCCACACCCAGCTAAAACTACCTCTTCAAGACATAGCTTTTATTAGCTTGTCGAATACCAACCGATAAATGTAGCATAAACAAAATATAAAATGACCGATACTAGTGATTACAGCTGGTAAAGTCGGACAATATTAAAAATAAATACATCTTAAAATTTGTTCAAAAATTAAGTAAAATATAAATTTTAAAAGTGATGAAGTATGTAGATTTCATTTAACCACCCCTTTAAAGGCTAATAATGAAATGTAAGCATGTGTACCTCACACCCGGAGTAAGAGTACAACGCTTTGAAAAGCTCTTTATATTACTCCTCCACCTACCAAGAGCTAATAACCATTCACCTGAATTTTGTGTTTGATATTTTCTTAATTTAATGGTCTCCAGCACATGTGTTTATCTCCAATTAATGCATTACTTAGTTTGCATGCAATTATACTGTAGCGATACTTTGTTTGTGTTGTAACAAATAAGGCTTGCCTGTGTGGAGCAAGCCTTACTAGTTAGCCATAGAGGCCGGGCAGTGGGGGCACACACCTTTAATCCCAGCACTCGGGAGACAGAGGCAGAGGGATCTCTGTGAGTTCAAGGCCACCCTGGGCTACACGAGACTGGATCCGTCTAAAAGAGAAACAGAGCCAAGCAGTGGTGACTCCCACCTTTAATCCCAGCACTCAGGAGTTGGAGACAGGAAAGGATATGGCTGAGCAGAGAGAGGAATATAAGGCAGGAAGAGACAAGAGCTCAGGATTCAGTGTGAGGTTTTGTAGTGACAGCATTCAGTCTGAGGATTCCTAGAGACAGGATCGCCCATTCAGTTTGAGGACTTGTAGAGATACTATACCACATTCGGTCTGAGGATTTCGTAGAGGTAAGAGCAAGTGGCTGGCTGCTCTGCTTCTCTGATCTTTCAGCTTTCACCCCCGAATATCTGACTCTGAGTTTTTATTATTAAGACAAATTAGAATTCATGCTACATTATACTGCATGTGCTTTTTTTTTTTTTTACTTACATTGTCTAAAATTATTTTGAGAGTCATCCATGGCTCTGTCTGTGCATATAGGACTTTTTCTTTTTTTTTTTTTTTTGGTTAGTGGTGTTCTGTTGTATGAATATACAACAGTTTACTAATCTTTTCTGCTAAGAGGCATCTGGATTATGGGCCGCCTGGCTCAGTTTGATGCTGTAAGCAAACCATAGTCTTTTGGGTGGGAGGAATTGAAACAGTCTCACTATGTAGCCCAGGCTAGCCTCAAACTCATGATCTTCATATATCTGCCTTCCATGTGCTGGGATTACATGCATACTGCACCATGCCTGATTGTAAGAATCTTTTGAATGTCTCTTGAGAAAATGTGAATTCTCTAGTGTCTAAACTTCTGAGCAGGGAATTGCTAGGTAGCATAAGGTTGCTGATTAAGCCAATTTATCATGAAAGCAGACTCTGTAAACTACGCTGTGGGTCAGCCAGTTCTGCTTACATACTCCGTGATGTTTCTCAGTGGAACTCAGCAGGAAATAAGTTGTCCCAAGAGACTCATTTGATAATGTATTTCTTGCTCCATATGGAGAACAAAAAGATTGAATCTGTGGGATTAAATTCTTTCATTTAAAATATATCATTTGCTGCGAACAAGAATGATTCCTAAAGCCTGGATCCTGTTTGCATCCCTCCTACTACTGACTCTAGCCATGACCATCCCCTGACTTTACCTGGCTGAGTCCTATGCATCTTCTAAATGTCTGCTTGGATTTCTCAGTCTGCTCCCCCATGTGTCCCCATGTATTCGCCCACTTTCTATTGCTCCAACCAAGCACCTGAAATTGGGCCATCAGAAAGGAAAGAGGTGTATGCAGGTCACAGTTTTGAAAACTGAAGAGTCAAAGATCCAGCTGCCCCATGCAGCACAGCCTCTGGTGACGGGCTGCATATTTGATGTCTAGTTCACAAATGTCTTTTCCCTTTGTCTTCACTTTCTGGGAGTGAAAGATATTTCTCTGAAGCCTCATTTATGAGGACACCAAGCATACCCATTCTGGCTTTGCCCCCATGACCTCATCTCCTCCTAAATGTCCCATGTCTCAATACCACCACACTGAATACTCTGAATTGCTGCAGGGTGTCTTAGTCACTGTTCTTTTGCTGTAAAGAGACACCAGGACCACAGCAACTCTTATAAAAGAAGGCATTTAATTGGAGTTTGCTTACAATTTCAGAGGTTTAGTCCATTATCATCATGGCAGGGAGCATGGGGGCACACATCCAGACATGGTGCTGGAGAAGGAGTTGACAGTTCTATATCCGGATCTGCAGGCAGCAGATCTGGACCTGGCATGGCCTTTTGAAACATCAAAGCCCACCCCCAGTGACAGCCTTCCTCCAACAAGGTCATACCTCCTGATCTTTCTCTAGTAGTGCTATTCCCTGATGACTAAGCATTCAAATACATGAGCCTCTAGGGGGCATTCTTATTCAAACCATCACAGAGGGATAGCCACATTCACCCGATGGTGTTGTCTGAGGTTTGATTCAGAACTCTCTGAGTTCTGAAGTTAGGGTGGAGCTATGTCAAGAATATAGAGATTTACCAAAAACTAAAAAGAAAACTTCATGTCTATTATCCCAGCACTGGGGAGATAAAAGAAGGAGGATTAGAAATTCAAAGTATCCTCGGTATATAGAGTCTGGTAGGTACATGATGCTTTGTCTGAAAAGACTAAAACGTGGTCTGTGGGTGTAACTCAATGGTACAGGGCTTGCCTAGCATGCGTGAGGTCTGAAAAGAGTTTCAGACACCAGCACAGGGGAAAAAACAGCACAGAGCACAGATAGGTAGCTGTAAGCTTAGAAGGAAACCAGTAAGAAGTGACGGCTTCGTGTTTCATTTCCCTCCCCACTGCTTGCAGCAACCACTGCTTTTCAACCATGTATGAAAAAGAATATGTGTTGAAGATTCTTTGGATTCTTGAAGATTGTTTTCATAACTTTACCCCCTCAGTACTTTTAAAGATGTTGGGAAAAAAAAAAAAAGGTCCATTTTCATGAAGTGTTCTTCTGGTACCTTTAAGTTGAGTACAAGTACACAACACCTTTTCTTTTAAGATTTATTTATTCATGATGCACACAGTGTTCTGCCTGCATGTACACCTGCACGACAGAAGAGGGCACCAGATCTCATGATAGATGGTTGTGAGCTACCATGAGGTTACTGGGAATTGAACTCAGGCCCTCTGGAAAAGAACCCAGTGCTCTTAACCTTTGAGCCATCTCACCAGCCCCTTTCATTTATTTATTTATTTATTTGTTTGTTTGTTTGTTTGTTTGTTTATTTATTTGTTTGTTTATTTTAAGATAGAGTGTCACTGTGTAGCTCTGACTAACTTGGAACTCACTATATCGATCAGGCTGACCATAAAGTCACAGAGTTCCACCTGTCTCTGCCTCCCAAGTGCTGGGATTAAAGGTGTGTGCCACCAAGCCAAGGTGTGAAGCACTTTCTACTGATTGCTCCCAAATCACGAAATCCCAAGACACTGAAATCCCAGTGTTGGCCATCTTGGAATACCATACTATTGTGGAATATTCCTTTACACTGTGTGAATATATGCCATGATGATTGGGTTAAATAGGCAGGATTTTCAGGAAAGACAGAATGTTGGGGAGAAGGGTGGAGACATCATGAGAGTGAACAGGATGGGAAGTACATACATGAGGTAAACAGGCCTCAGGACTGCACATAGATGAATAGTAATGGGTTAATTTAAATTATAAGAGCTAGCTAGTAACAAGCCTGAGCTATCGGCCAATCATTTATAATTAATATAAAGTCTCTCAGTGTTTATTTGGGAATTAGCTGGTGGGACAGAGAAGTCTGTCTACATACTATGAGTTGGAGAGTTGACAAACAACAGAACTCTGTTTCTCCCAGATCATGAAGCCTGTAACACTAAGATCCAGGTGCCCTTTAAATTCAGTGTCTGATGAGGGCCTTTTTCCTAGTTCATGTAAGAGATCATCTTATGGCAGAAGGGACCAGGTCTCTCTCTGTGGTCTCCTTTTTATTTTTATTTCTAAGTTTAAAACTTATTATAAATGATACATAAAACCATAAAAAAAGCTGGGCAGTGGTGGTGCACACCTTATTCCCAGCACTAGAGAAGCAGAGGCAGAAGGATCTCTGAGTTCAAGGTTGGCCTGATCTCCAGACTAAGTTCCAGGAGAGCCAAGGCTACACAGAGAAACCCTGTCTCAAAAAAACAAAACAAAACATAAAACTGTACATATTAATGAGATACTATATTATATTTTGATGCATATATTACATAATATTTAAATCAACAAGCATATTTATCTCCTCAACTAGTTATCATTGTTATGTGGTTAAATCTTTCAAAATTCTAGGCTGGGCAGTGGTGGTGGCACACACCTTTAATCCCAGCAATTGGGAGGCAGAGCCAAGAGGATCTCTATCAGTTTGAGGCTAGCCTGGTCTACAAAGCAAGTTCCAGGACAGTCAGGGCTACATGGAGAAACCCTGTCTCAAAAAACAAAAACAGGCTGGCCGGTGGTGGCGCACGCCTTTAATCCCAGCACTTGGGAGGCAGAGGCAGGCGGATCGCTGTGAGTTCAAGACCAGCCTGGTCTACAAGAGCTAGTTCCAGGACAGGCTCCAAAGCCACAGAGAAACCCTGTCTCGAAAAACCAAAAAAAGAAAAAAAGAAAAATCACACACACAAAAAAAAAACAAAAACAAAAACACTCTCAAACTTCTGAGGTCTCCATTTTTCTGAGACCAGGTATCGCAGTCCCCGTGCCTCAGCCCTATGTTTGGTGGACTTAAAGGCATAAGGTACCACAGCATGATCCTGACTTCTCCTTTCTAAGGCTACTAGTCCCAATCATAAAGGCTTAGCTCTCATGATCTAAGAAAGACAGCACACAAAAGCCCCCAGCCTCCTAATGCCACCACCTTGGTGGTTAGGATTTCAAATCCCAAATTTACATTTACAACAGAACAAGCCCTATAGAAGGATTTGACTGTTGTTAGCTTTACAACTGGGGTTACTGTGCATGCTTTGCCTGTATCCAAGCAAACCCAGAATCATGAGGTTCTTTCCAGATCTAGAAAAGAAATTAGAGATGATTGGAGCAGAGACTTCTTGTGTATATCAGCCAAAATGAGGCAAAGAAAAATGTAGTGACTTTCTCCAAATTCCAGAGTTAACACTTGTTCATTTTAAAATCATACAGATTGGAGCTGGAGAGATGACTCAGCGGTTAAGAGCACTGGCTGTTTCTTCAGAGGACCCAGGTTCTTTTCCCAGCACCCACGTGGCTGCTCACAACTGTCTGCAATACCAGTTTCAAGAGATCCAAAGCCACCTTCTGGCCTCTGTGATGGGCATCAGGCATGCATGTGGTATACATATATACATACAAGCAAAACCCCATACGCATGAAAAAATCACTGATTTTGGGTGTTCTTTTTGTGCCAAACACTGTAGTAAGCAAAGAGAAAATGAACAAGAGCAGGACACAGTGTGAAGGAATGTGATGTCAAGTGTGGAGGCAAGGAGCGAGAGGTAGCAGTGAAGATGCTACGGCAAGCTTCCTAGACCACACATGCTGACCCTGCTGCCCTGCGCCTCTACCTATGCCTGTGCCCTAACAGTGCACTGCTCACTATTTTAGTCGTTTGTCTTCAAGGAGACTGGGGAGCGCTGGGTCCAGGGTGGGTCCCGTCCTGCCCTGCCAGCTTCCAGGCTAAATCTTGGCTCAGATTTTTACTAGCCAGATTGGGCAAATAAAAACAGGACAGCCATTAAATAGAATTCCAGATAAACTGTCATGGTTTTCATAAAAACATGTCCTAAATATATGCACAGGACATAGCTATGCTAAAATTGTGTCGTCTACGTGGTGTTCAGTATAACCAGGCAGCCTGGCAATCCTACCTGGAAGAAATGTTCAGTAAGAATTGGTGGGAGTATGAGAGGCAGGAAGGGAGGAAGTTCAAACAGGGTGGGAGAAACAAAGCTACTTCACTCTTCAGAGGAGACTGCATAGAAAGTGCTATGGGCTTGAGGAGAGTGGTGGACTTGTCAAAGCCTGGAAACCACGCAAAATCTAGCCATACCACTTTTGACTACATAGATTACAAGGTAAATAGCTGTTTGGCTTTTTTTGTTAAAGAGTCTGCCCTCGTGTGGTAGGAAGAAGTATTAAAGTCTTCAATCATATCCTGCAGTTCATTAGGGCAAAGGGCTCCCTGAAGCCAGCCATCTGGAAAGGAGGATGCGATCCTAGGAGTTTGTTTGTTTTGGTGGGAGACAAGGAAGGAATGAACAAAAAGATGAATAGTCTCTTCGTGTGAGGTACCAAGGGAGGAATGTTAAAATAGGTTTTGCAAATTGTTCAAAACACATTTGTAACTTTGTGCAAGCCAGCAAAATCTGTTTCCAAGAAATTCAGATGGGAAAATATGATAATATACTGTACCTAAGTGTAGGCAGTAGATTACTTAAATGGATAAACTAGAAAATACTATTTAAATGTTAACTAAAAAGCAAGCTAGTGACTTTGGAAATAGAGAAAGCCTGTTCAGGTGTCTCTTCTTGTCATTAGCTTTAACAGGTACTGGATGCCCATGCTGAGTCTGCCATTTCGTAGGTTAAATTCCCCACCATGAACAGAAGAGAGGGGTCCACCATCATGCTTTGCTCCAAACCTCACATGCTGCCATCTTCCGAAGCAATCACATGCCTTCCAATGGGTCCCTCCTCATAAGACAAGACCACACTACTCCTTCATCTCCTCATTCCCAAGCCTTGTCACCAACCTCAGAGATCATGCCCATGGACAACAAGTAGACTTCACCATTTCTGGGACCACCTACTCCAATCTGTTGCTCTCTAACGGAACCGTGACTTTCTATTTTCTCACTGCCCAACTGAACCCCTTCATCCAACCGACAGCAGAGTTCCTGAAGCATGTGACCAGTCTCCCCAGCCAAATGTCACTTCACATCCTTCTCCCAACCTGGCCCGCTTTCACAGTCATGGGAATTACTTCTGCTCTAATACCTGAGCTCCTCAGCCTTTCTCTCCTTCAGCTCTGCATGGCTACCAACTCTGCCCCACACTCACCATCTCTATACTTCCTTTGGAGCGGAGCAGACTAGCGCCAGTGGATAGGTAAAATAGTCCATATCAGTTTAGCTTTGGAAATTTTGCTCTGCTTATTTTGCTTGCCCTGAATCAGTTACCTCTCTTTCCCATTCTTGTGCTGTTGTGGCTTTCTCCTTGCTAAAGTAGATTCATGTGCTAATCAGACCATCTGTCAGTACGACAAAATACCTGACAGAAACATTTCAGAGGAGGAAGGATTTATTTTAGCTTATGGTTTTCAACTCTAAAATTTAGACGGTTCAGGCCGTGGTCTGTTGACTCCATGTTTCTGGATCCATGATGAGACAGTATATCGTGGCAGTGCAAACCTTGTGATGGGCTATTTGCCTCGTGTTGGACAGGAAACAGAGCAGAAGAGACGCAGCATGTGACTAGATGCATGAATCCAAGTGCACACAACCAGTGGCCTACTTCCTCCAACCAGGTTCCGCCTCCTACTTTTCCATACACCCCAGCAAATCCATCATATCATACATTTCTCAATGAGTTCATCCACGGATTAAGCCAGGGCCCTCGGGGGTCCAATTGCTTTCCAAAAACACATCAATTGGCCTCTACCCCTTCTTAATTTTGTGTTCTGGATTAAAATTAACCCCATTAGTAAAACAGGATTAAGAATGACAACCCAGTGTGTTGCCATGAGGAAAAACGGTATGGTTCATGCAAAGTACTTGTTGCATTGTTTCCTGGCACATACAGAGTAAAACAGTCACCATGTAAACCTATGTGACCTGTTGGTAGTCTATATGGATCTAAAATGGTGTTCTACTGCTTTGTATCAGTGTGCCCCATAAGCATTTTATTTATTTGAGCCTCAGTTTCTTCCTTTTGTAAAGAGAGCATAACGCCAGTGTCTAGCACATGGCATTGTGCTGAGCACATAGCAAGTGGGCTTACATAACAGAATGGGGCTTATAAATTAAAAGGCACCCAATATTATTGTTACTATTATCCTTTGAAAGGCAAAGAGTACATTAGTGGCCCACCCATCTGGGCCTCATTCCACATTTCCTTTACAATATATTAAACATATGTATACATGCTCCTTGAGGCCAGCCAGGAAATAGGAAGCCACATCAGACAACAAATGTCACCTGGTTCAGTCTGTGTCAGACTGCTTCAGGGGTAGCTCTGTGCAGGGATGAAAGCTTGTTCAGCATTCTCTGGTTATGTGATCTCTTACAGCTGGGCATTACTACTGCATGACACTCCCCTGAGATCCAAGCGGCCTCTCCTGGACTGTCAGCATCCTGCTCTTTCTTATCTTAAAACTGTCTTTGAAGCCTTAAACAAAGATCTGCTGTTATTATTTTAATTTTTAAAGACTTTAACCCTTGAGAGTCTTCTCTGCTGCAGCTGTGAATCCAGCTGCCTTTTGTCCCTCTGAAATAGGCCTTCTACGGTCTCCAGAAATTCGATCACCATTTTTTTGTCAACTCGTACTTCCTCTCTTCTTCTCTCTCAGCATCTCATATCCCGCCATTCCCTCATTTCTCCCAACTCTACCAGAACTGATCATGCTCCCTACTTCACAGAGAAAATTGAAGACATCACATGAAAAACAGTCATTAAAAGTTGTAAAATCTAGGGCTGGAGAGATGGCTCAGCTGTTAAAGGCTAGACTCACAACCAAAAGTTGTAAAATTTAATAATCAATAAGCCCTGCCCTCAGCTTTCCAGGACTATCAGCATTAGACATTGCTGTGGGACAATGGTCTGTACCTTGCCACTTGTATTTTAAATAAATTCTGATTGGCCAGCAGCCAGACAGAAAGTATAGGCAGGGCAACCAGGCAGGAAATATAGGTGGGGCAACCAGAATTCTGGGAAGAGGGAAGTTTCAGTCTGCAGTCATCACCCAGATGCAAAGGAAGCCAGACACAGAGCAAGCAAGACGTGACTGCCTTGCCAAAAAAGGTGGCTAACACATACAAGAATTATGGACTGATATAAGTTATAAGAATTAATTAATAAGAAGCCTGAGCTACTAGGCCAGTCAGTTTATAATTAATGTAGACCTCTGTGTATTTCTTTGGGACTAAATGACTGCAGAACTGGGTGGGACAGAAACATCAGTCAACAAGACATAGCCACTCCTTCGCATTACACTTTCTTCCTTTAGCTTCTAGGTTACAGTTGCTGCCATTGATTCTGTTGGACTCAGACATTGCCTCCAGGAGGGAGTCAGGAAGCTCATGAGACTTAAGGAGTAAACAACTCATAAGCCTCATCAGGTTCTTAGAACTCACAAGATTCACAGAGCACCTCCCAAGGTTATGAGAACGGTAACCAACAGCTGGGGGAGGAGATGCTCGCACCAGGCCAGCTTCCTGGAGGAGACTCTCAGACCTGGATGCAGGTTGTACTGGAAGCTTCAGGGTCACAACTGCCACGAACCCTCACCCATGATGATGTGCTTTTGTTGCTGTTGTTTATTTGCTGTTTTTTGGTGATGCAGCTGTCTTTGAGTCATACCTGTTCCTGGAAAGCCCCTCTTAACCATATTTATGTATGTGACCCCAATAAATGCACATGCTCTCCAAGTTGGACTTGAAGAGTTGTTACTTTGATCTGTTGTTGATTCACCATCTGGGGCAAATAGACATTTGTTCACACATCCCAAGGAAAAGTCTCACCTAACACCCAATTTTTGGCTCCTCGCTGTTGACCCATATTTAATGTTTAAGAGCCTGGAGCTCTGCCACTGTTCTCTTTGCAATCTAACTTCGCTCTCTTACTGACTGCATCCAATTGCATAGCTTTATCTACTATGTATGGCCAAATCTAGATCATTGCCCAACTCCCTAGGTTCTTTTTCGGAGAAAGGGTTTCTCTGCATAGCTCCTGGAACTCACTATGTGGTCTCGAATTTAGAGATCCACCTGCCTCTGCCTGGGATTAAAAGCATGTGCCACCACACCTGGCCAGACTCTCTCTTGATCTTCGAATTCACATTTGGTTACCCACTAGATAGTTCCACAGCCTGGGTTGCTTAAACAATAAACATTTATTTTCTCATTTTTCTGGAAGTTAGGAGTCCAAAATCCAGATGTCATTCGGGTCTTATGTGATGAGGCTCCTTTTCCTGGCTTATAGATGGGCCACCTTCTGGCCACATATGAAGACAGAGGAAGGTCTTTTGCGCTCGCCTCCTGCTCTTCTTCCTCCTCTACTTCCCTCCCTCCTTTGCTTTGAAGTTAGGCTAGAGCTAGACCAGAACTTGCTAAGTGGCCCAAGCTGGCCACAGCTGTAGGGTAAAATGTCCAAGCCCACCTCCAGGTGAAAAGCCTTACCAAAACCCACCAATCCCTGGCCTTGACTTGAAATCCCACCAGCTCCGACACTGGAAATTTCCACCCTGGAAAACATCTCCCCCAAGAAACCCTATATAAGCCTGCCTGTTTCTCAGTTCTCTGCTGCTTCTTGTCCCAGCAGCGGCAGCCACCCTCTTAGGTCTCTCCCAACAAATGTCTTGTGTGGTTTGTTGTGGTATTCCTTGGCTCCCTGCTGCCAGGATCTTTTCCCTCAGAGCTGTAACACTTCCATTGGAGAAAACGTCCCTTTTGAGCTACAACTGGGGAACCTTTTGTCCTCGAAGCTGTTAATACTCAACAGTCTCCCTGGGTCACGTCTTCTCCTTATGAAGCACACAGTGGTTTTAGTGGATCACACCTGTGTCTTAAGAACTTCCCTACCCTTAATGAGCACCCTAAAGGCCCTGTCTTTAAATGTTGTCACAGAGTGGATAGGGCTCAAACACAGGAAACTTAGGACAACATACTTCAGTCCGTAATAGGTGTCTGATAAATACCTCAAAAATTAGCATGTCCAGGAGCTAGAGAGTTGGCTCAGTGGTTAAGTAATGTGTTGCTCTTCTAGAGGACCCAGGTTCGCTTCCCAACACCCACATATTTGCTCATAACTATCTGTAACTCCAGTTCCAGGGGATCCAACCCCTCTTCTGACCTCCATCGGCACCAGGCATGCATATATACAGACACATAGGCAAAACAATCATACACATAAAATAAAATAAATCATTAAAAAATTTTAATTAGCATGTCGAAACTTAACCGTATGATTGAGGGAAAATCCAAATGTTTGGGTTCTCAAACAAGCAATTTGGGGGTGATTCATCAGGAAAAAAAAACAACTTTAAAAAGTTGCCAATATGTTTCTAAAACCCAAATAAATGGGGGGTCCTAACACCTAAGCCTCTGTACTGCTCCTGATCTTCAGGCCCCAATCTTAACTCCACTCCTCCCTCCATATGTACTTTGTGCAATCAAATGCATCAGTAGCCTTCCTCCTACTCAGGCTTTCCAATTGTCTTAACTCTGTCCTTTCCCTCGAACCACACAGCTAGTATATGAGCTGGCCCTGCTGGGTTCACTTTCAAAATATAGTCTTGATCTAACCATCTCTTAGGACCCCCACCACTACAACTCCATATCAAGCCATAACAAACTCTTCCTTAAAGTGTTACAGTACCCTCTGTGATGAATGCTTCTGATGGTCAACTTGGTTCAATTAGGAAACACCTAATTGAGAAACACCTAGGAAACACAAGATGAGGACATGCTGGAGAGGTAACTCCATGGTTAAGGGCTAATATTGCTCTCACTAAGGATCAAGGTTCAGGTTTCAGTTTCCACACCAGCACTAAGTGGCTCACAGCCCTGTGTAAGTCCAGTCCTATGGGGTTCTAATGCCTCTGGCATCTGAGAACACCTGCGTGCATGTGGTGCATGTAAAATCATGTGGGCACACACGCATGCACATAAATCAATCTTTCAAACAAAACACTGAAGAGATTGGTGAAGCACATTTCTAGGAGTGCCTGAGATGGTGATTCCAGATACAACTACATGTTGAGGGCTCTCACCTAAGGGCTTGTTCATTGATACATTCATAACATGATGCCATTGATTACTGAGAAAGGATGACAAGAAGATGCCGAGGCACAGTTGGAGGAAGCAGGGTCTTAGCAGCACATACATGGGAGCACACCTTATCCAGACCCTTCCTTTGGTGCCCCATCCTCTTAGGTTCCTATTAGCCAGGATGTGAAAAAAACAGCCTCCAGCACACACTTTTGCTACCTTGACACTCTGCCCAAGTGCACAGGGCCAACCGACCATGGTCTGAACTCTCTAAAATTGCAGGAATTATCCACGAAAACAAATCCTTCCATCCTTGCAAGAAAGGAAGTAGTTCCATCAAGTTTTTTTTTCACTGTGATGATAAAGAAAACAAAACAAACAAACAAACAAAACATATGGACAATGGTTATCAGAAAATGAGGTTGTTGCTGTGAGAAATCCTGACAACGTGATTGTTTGGCCTTTGGAATGCGTTTACAGGAACAATTTGGCAAAGTTTTGGGAGGCATGCTAAAGAAACTCAAGAATGCTGTACGCATAGGTTAATGGGTGAGTCTAAATGAAGCTCGGAAGATCAGAATAGTTATAAAAATGTAGACAGCAGAGTCAAAGCTCTCGTGGTTTCTGAGGGGAACAAAGAGCATTGAGAGAGCTGGAATAGAGCCCATGCATAATAGGTTCAGACAAATAATTTGTTTACATGTTTTCTGTGTCCTGAAACTTTGTGGGAGGCTGGGTTTAAAGGTGATAGCATAATTTGGAGGAGGAAAACATGTAGACAGCATAGTTTTCAGTCAGGGCATGGTTACCAGTGGCTGCATTAACTTACAGCTATAGTGAGAACTGGAAGCAGAAAAAAAGAGGTGAGAGTTGGAGAGATGGCTCAGTGGTTTAGAGCTTTGCCTGCTCTTCCAAAGGTCCTGAGTTCAATTCCCAGCAACCACATGGTGGCTCACAACCATCTGCAGTGAGATTTGGTGTCCTCTTCTGGCCTGCAGGGATACATGCAGGCAGAATACTGTATACATAATAAATAAATTTAAAAAAAAAAGAAAGAGGTGAAAGACTTTAAAATGAACTGTCTAGCCAAAAATAAAGGAGTGAAAGTTGTGAGCCAGAAGAGTGCGCTGATTAAAGATACTGGTGCCATTAGAAATAAGGCAAAGACTGTGCAAATGGCTGAGTGGACCGTTTGCTGTAAAATGATAAGAACCAAGTTTGGGACTGGGTGGTGGTGGAACACACCTTTAATCCTAGTACTCTGGAGGCAGAGGCAGGCGGATCTCTGTGAGTTCAAGGCCAACCTGGTCTATGTGAGTGAGTTCCAGGACAGGCTCCAAAGCTACACAGAGAAACCCTGTCTCGGAAAAAAATAAATAAATAAAACACCACCACCAACAAAAGAAGCCAAGTTTGAATCCCCCAAACCCACATGTCTATAATGTGGATTTTCCTGTGGTCACATGAGGTGGAAACATAAGAATCCCTAGGAGGTCACTGGCTAGCCTGCATATGCAGTGGCCAACAGCAGAGACCAAAACTCAAAGTTGTCTGCTAACTTGTACACACATACCATGCCATGTGTGCACACAGAGACAGACAGACAGAAATAAGATAAGCATTTTGCACTGGGGCACTAGGAAAGATGCCTTGTGGAGATCTCAGGAACTGGCCAGAACCTGCTCACCACAAGTTTCAAGGTATAAAACTAATATCTTATTCTAAAGACTTGGTCTTTTCTCTGTCTTCTGTCCACCATGAAGAAGCTCTGTTCTCATGACTATAGTGTTTTGTCTCTCAAGGGTCCCAGAAATAACAGCGCTAAAAGATCATGAACTGAACCCTCTCAAACTGAGAGCCAAAATAAAGAATTTGTGCCCTAACTTCCTTATGTTTAGCATTTCGTCACAGTACTAGCAAATTCACTAACACATCCTCAAACTGGGGTCCTTGTTCCCACTGATCACATTAATGTGTATTCCCAACATAAGAACCCTCTTAAATACATGAAGTCGTATCATTCTTGAGCTAGAAAATATCAATTTCAGGGCCTGGAGAAATAGCTCAGCGGTTAAGATCACTGGCTACTCTTCCAGAGGATCCTGGTTCAATTCCCAGCACCCACATGGCAGCTCACAACCATTTATGACTTTAATTCCAGGGGATTCAACGCCTTCCTTCACACAGACATACATGCATGCAAAACACCAACACACATGAAATAAAAATAAATAAGTTATCTTTAAAAAAGAAAATAATCAATTTCAACATTCAATAATTTAGCTGTCATGCAAAAGCCTAATAAAATAGCACTAAGACATTTTTTAAAAATATTTGCTTCAAAGGAGCTTACATTACCTCCCTGCTCATTCAGAATAAAAACCCAAGTCCTTATTCTAAAATATTTACCCTCTTTGTTCATTCAATCTCCTCCCAGTAGATTGTAAATTTCATGAGCTCAGGACTTTATTATTCTGTACTCCTAGCTGTCAAAACATATCGGGTATTGAATATTTGGTGAAGGAAAGAAAAAACTTCTCGATAACAAATAACAGGCCTTTGCATATCTTTACTTTCCTGAGCCTCCCTCTTCTTATGGCAAAGAGGATAAGAAGATATCCTTTCTGGGACTGGCGAGATGGCTCAGTGGTTAAGAGCATTTACTGCTTTTCTAGAGGATGCTAGTTCAAATATCCATATGCCCGACAGTCTGTAACTCCAACTTCAGGGAATCCAGTGCCCTCTTCTGGCCCTACTGACATTAGCAGACACAGACATACATACACATTAATAACATAAATATTTTTAAAAGAAGATACCACTGCTCCTTTTCACTGATTGCTTGTTCGGATTGTTTGGATTCGATCTCCATCCACCGTTCAAGCAGAGAATCCTGATTTGTAAGTTTACCCCTAAATAAATATCTATCTCTCAGTTCTGAGCTAGTGTGGGATTTCTTTTAAGCGTTCCTTCACTGCTTCATCTGGCGAGATCACCGCGACAGGCAGTGGTGGCGCACACCTTTAATCCCAGCACTCAAGAGGCAGAGGCAGGCAGATCTCTATGAATTCAAGGCCAGCCTGGTCTACAAGAACTAGTTCCAGGATAGTCTCCAAAGCTACAGAGAAACCCTAGCTCAAAAGAAGAAGAAGAAAAAGAAGAAGAAGAAGAAGAAGAAGAGAAAGAAAGAAAGAAAGAAAGAAAGAAAGAAAGAAAGAAAGAAAGAAAGAAAGAAAGAAAGAAAGAAAGAAGATGCCCTTTACAAAGTAATTATTTGCATTATGGAATTCCATACACTTATGTCACCCTTTTTTCTTACTTGTCCCTCTCCACTGTCCTCCTTTTCCTCACTCCCACACCCAGTTTCATGTCATATGAATTGTTACTTTCTCTTTTTCTTCTTCCTTCCCATTTCCTTAACATATCTGCCTCCCTAGCCATAGCTCCTTTTCTATTTTCACAATGTGCACACGCACGCACGTGCACACACACACACACACACACACACACACACACTTCAGTCTACAGTTGACATATGAAAGAAATCATGTGGTATTTGTCTTTCTGAGTCTGGCTTATTTCACTAGGGCTCCTATTTCTAGGAGCTGGGAATATGGCTCAGCATATATATATAATACTTGCCCAGCATGGATAAGGCCCCAGGTCCTGTCCCAGCACTGCAAATAAGTCAGGTTCATTGTTGGGCTAGAGATGTAGCTCAGGGTACCAACTGCTTTCCTAGCATACACGGACCCCCATATTTGATCCCCAGTGCCATATACACCAGGCATGGTCTATATAGTGAGTTTAAAATCAGCAAAGGATATATGGGACCTTGTCTCAGAATAAGGCAAAACCCAGAATGATCTTCAGTTCCATCTATCTTCCTTCAAATATCATGATTTAAGTTTTCTTTATAGCTGAAGAAAATTGCATTGTGTATATGTGTTACATTTGCTTTATCCGTTTTATCTGTCAATGGGCCTCTAGGCTGGTTTTACTTCTTATCTATTGTGAATACGCTTCATGTCTTTTGCTGCCCTATAATGTCTCCATCTCGACCATCATTGCTTTGGCTCAAACAACCCTTTCTTTAGCCTTCTGGAGCCTCTTAACTAATTGCCACACAGTTAACACTGATCTCAGCATGCATTCTCCACAAGCAGCCAGAAATTACATGAGCAAAGCATAAATCTGTCAGAACACTCCACTCCCCTTTACTGTCTGTAGAATGAAGGCCACTCTTCTGTGTCATACAAAAGATTTCCCATTAACCTCAGAAACCTGATCCTCAGCTCTGCTGCTGTACTACTTGAAACGGGACAGTCAGGATGTGGGCTGTTTGAAAAGCCAAGAATGAGCCGGGCAGTAGTAGGACATTTTTAATCTCAGCACTCGGAAAGCAGAGGCAGGCAGATCTCAGTGAATTCAAGGCCAGCCTGGTCTACAGAGCGAGTTCCAGGACAGCCGGGGCTACACACAGAAACCATCTTGGGCAAAAAAATAAAACTCTTTAAGAAAAAGAATACCAAATTACAATACAAAATTATGTATGATGGTGCCCTGTGAAAATGCTTCACGGTTGGAAATGCATTACCACCATGGTAAATCTTTTCAAGGATATTCCTGAACCACAGTACAGTCATGTCAGTGTGGTGTACTATTCCTATACTGCACTATTTTGAGAAATGTGCTCCTCATTTCTGGGTGTTCTGGGAACGGCCTTCCTCGCTTACAAAAAAATTAAATAGTTTTTTAAAAACTTAGACTCTTAAACTTTTTTTGAAAAATATGTTTTTTCCCACAAACATGTTATTCTGGCTAATTTTTTGTCAACTTGCTACAAGCTGGTGTCTTCTGAAAGAAGGGAAATTCAGCTGAGAAAATGCCTCCATGAGATCCAGCTGTAAGCCAGCCTTGCTGGGTGACAAAACTTTACCCGGGAGATACAACACCCCTGTCTCCTTACCCCAGGTAGGGAACCAGGACACATCAAAGTATGGATAGCACTCATGTCCAGTTTGGTGAGCAGATTACTTACAGATATATGGTGAGGGGTTACTTACCTTTCGGTGTTTTTTTTTTATTTTTTTTTTATTTTGAGACAGAGTTTCTCTATGTAACTGCCCTGGCTCTGTCCTGAAACTTGCTCAGTAGACCAGGCTGACCTCGAACTTACAGAGATCCGCCTGCCTTTGCCTCCAGTGCCTGGTGTCAGGGCCAATTGTTAAACATGAATTTTATGAACTCATTGTTAAACACAGCATTACTGAAATTAAATTATGGAAACTTGCCAGATGGGGCTGGAGAAGTTATGAGCACTGACTGTTCTTCCAGAGGTCCTGAGTTCAATTCCCAGCAACCACATGGTGGCTCACAACCATCTGTAATGAGATCTGGCGCCCTCTTCTGATCTGTAGGCAAACATGCAGACAGAACACTGCATACATAATAAAAAAGAAAAAAAAAAGGAAACTTGCCAGACCTGGTGGTGCATGCCTTTAATCCCAGCACTCGGGAGGCAAAGGCAGGTGGATCTCAGTGAGTTTAAGCCAGCGTAGTCTACAGAGTGAGTTCCAGGATAGCTAGGCTGTTGTTATGTTACACAGAGAAAATCCAAAAGAAAACAAATATGGCAGCTCCATAGTAAGGGGGTGGAGAGATGGCTCATTGGTTACAAGTGCTTGTTGATCTGACAGAGTACCCAGATTCAGATCCCAATGCTCACGTGGGACAGTTGACAACTGCCTGGAACCCTAGCTCCAAGGAACCCAAAGTCCTTTTCTGCCCTCCAAGGGAACTTGCACGCGTAAGATCTGGCGCCCTCTTCTGGTCTGTAGGCACACATGCAGACAGAACACTGCATACATAATAAAAAAAAGAAAAAAGAAAAAAAAGGAAACTTGCTGGACATGGTCACTTATACAGATATACACACAGACAGACACATAAATAAAAATAATTTTAAAACTTTAATAATAAAAATCAAATGCATATTTCATAAAAGGCATATTAAAGCACAGATAATAAATACTCAAGACTCATCACTTCCTAGTTTACTATGCTTTACTGTAGCTGTGCTGCCCACTGCATTGTGTCTGGGGAGAAATCCCACTGTGCAGGCCTTGTCAACATTCTGTTCAATGATATTGCATTAGTAGCTTGAAATTAGCTATGGGAATAGTTATAGCACAGAAATTGGCAATTCAACATGTCAGGACTATGTTTTCCCTGGGAAGCTGATTACTCAGTATTTATCAGCAGCTCACCGTTTAGAATCCAAAACAAGGAGAACTATGTACAGGCATCTATGGTCTACATGGTCTAGTACCAGCTATTTCAGTAATTGTTTTAGTTACAGGTATATACTATGTCTTTTCTTCTGGGGTGTGTGTCTGCGTGTGTCTCTGTCTGTGTGTCTGTGTCTGCGTGTCTCTTTGTATCTGTGTGTATGTATGTCTGTGTATCTGTGTTTCAGTGTCTGTGTGTATCTGTGTGTGTGTCTGTCTGTCTGTGAGCCTGTGTATCTCTCTCTGCGTGTCTGTGTCTCTCTGTGTGTATGTATGTGTGTCTCTGTGTGTGTGTCTATGTGTGTCTTTGTGTATGTATCTCTGTGTGTGTGTCTCTGTGTGTGCCTGTGTGTGTCTGTGTGCCTGTGTGTGTCTGTGTGTCTGTCTGTGCCTGTGTGTGTCTGTGTGC
>PVIU01010752.1:0-16198 GCA_004026605.1 Ondatra zibethicus | reverse complement strand
ATGTCTGTGTCTGTGTATGTGTGTCTGCATGCCTGTGTGTGTCTGTGTGTGTCTGTGTGTGTGTTGCTGGTCAAGCCTAGAACTTTGTGCGTGGGAAGCGAGAGCTCAAGTGTCGAGCCCTATCTATCCCAGCAGATGTTTTATCCATCCTTATGTCACACTGTAAAGGCTAAATAAATGTTAAATAAATTCACCCTCTGTGGATTTAGCTCCTTCTTACATCAAATGAGAATACCTGCTCTCCCTACCACACGTGGGTCTTATGAGAACAAATGAAATACTAGACAGGAAAGTTCTTGGGGGGGGATGTGAAAGGTATTATTTTCACACATTCATGTGGTTTAATGAGTTCACAACATAAGACACCTGTTGCAACATATAATTCTAACTTGCTTCTCTTCTCTCTCAAGATGTTCCACTAGTTAACCCCTTGGCTTTCGGGCTCTCTGAGCTTTTCTGGTGTGCAAGTTAGGAGAAGTTAACTGTTTTAGTAAAGGTAGCAGTAAAGAATGTTTATGTAAAGATAATTTTAAAAACTGGTGAGGAACACCAGAAAAACAGCAACACATTTCTATCATGGGAAAAATCCTGATGGATAACTAAGGACCCAAAATGATGATGCCATTTTGATGGTTCAAAGTGTCTTAATTTTTATTTTCACATATATAATTGGCCCATCATGTGTCCCACCCCATTTCTAAATGTCTCCCCAGGTACAGATGCATCTAACTCTCAGAAAACCTTCCTTATTCACATTTTACAGATAAAGTGACCGAGTCACAGAGAAATGAAATTGTCCAAAGTCAGCTGTTTTACTCCGCTGGAAACCATCTCTAGACCATAGCCTCATGGTGTTCTCAATCCTTGAAACCCCACAACTGGATGCTCCCCTTCTCCTACATGGGTATTTCCCATGTAACAATCACATCCTGCCTAATATTGGCTAATAATAACAGCACAGCACATCAGTGTGTGCATTGTGAAATGAACCTGGCTTTCAGCTGAAATTGCTCCATGACTAACCAGGGTTTGGAGAAAATAAAAACCTCATTTAAAAACAAAAACTAAAAGGCGTCCTCGTGGTATCACAATGCAACAAAGTTTTAGGGGGTGGATTCTTGAGGAAGGGTGTTGGATCCCCTGAGACTGGTGTTATAGCCAATTGTGCAGCACAATATGGGTCCTGGGAATTGAATCAGGCCCCCTGGAAAAGCAGCCGGTGATCTTTACCACTGTTCCCTCTCTCCAGCTCAAGGTATGAAATTTAGGTGATTATTATGTTATGCCTTGTTGAGCTTAGACAAAATTCAAGTCAGATATTTATAACATTTAATACTAAAAATTAGGACTAGAATGCTAACAGTTTTTCTGTTTTTGTGTGTCTTGCTGAGGGTAGAACCCTGGCTATTACACATGAGACAAATTCGCTAACATTGAGCCATACTCCCGTGCTAATTCTTTCTTTCAGAAAAATATCTTAAATCAAGACAGGAATTGCAGCTTAGTGGTAGAGCCAGTACCATCAGGCACACAGTGCAGGCAAAACACTCATTCACAAAAAAGTAAATAATTTTTTTAAAACTTGGACTCTTAAAAATTTTTTGAATATACAGTTTTCCCCACAGTGTTATTCTGGCTAGTTTTATGTCAACTTGATGCAAGCTGGTGTCATCTGAGAAAAGAGAACTTCAGCTGAGAAAGTGCCTCCACAAGCTCCAGCTGTAAGCCAGCCTTGTTGGGTGACAAAACTTTTCCTGGGGATACAACACACCTGTCTACTTGCCCCAGTTAGGGAACCAGGACAGACTAAAGTATGGATACCACTGAAATCCGATTTAGTGAACCGATTGCTTATAGGAATACAGATGAGGGGTTACTTACAGGAGCTGAAATGATTCAAAGACAGCTGTGTCACCAAAGCCCACCCCAGCAAGGGTGACAGTTCCCAGAGCTGGGAGCCTGGAGCACCCTGCACAATGGGCAGGCAGCTCAACAGGATGGGGAGTGTCCTTTCCAGGTGCCTCATGTGGTTGCAATCTCAGCTGGTTTCTGCTTCTTCTTTGCAGCTTGGCTCTGCTCTTCTGAGAGGGACTCTCAGCCTTTATTGCCTACTCCAGCAGGGAAGGGCCTACTAAGTCTCATCAGTTCCGGGGACTTTCTGAAGCCCTTCGGAGTTGTTTACTATCCTGCTCAAGGAGCTTCCCTGCAGGGTGAAATATTTCATTCTTGGAGGAAATTGTTACACAAAAAAAAGCCTGTAGGCTCTTTCTTAACTAGTGATTGATGAGGGAGAGTCCAGTCCATTGTGGGTGGTGCCATTTCCTGGGGTGGTAGTCTTGGGTAATATAAGAAAGCCCACTGTGTAAGTTGTGAGGAGCAAGCCAGTAAGCAGCCCTCCTCCATGGCCTCTGCATCAGCTCCTGCCTCCAGGTTCCTGCGCTGTTTGTTCCTGCCTTTGATGATAAACTGCCATGTGGACGGAGTAAGCAAAAAACCAGTCAGGTGGTAGTAGCAGCAGCGAGCACCTTTAATCCCAGCACTCAGGAGGCAGAGGCCAGCCGGTGAGTCTCTGAGTTTAAGAACAGTCTCATCTACAGAGCAACCAGAGCTAGATAGTGAGACCTGTCTCAAAAAACCAACCAACCAACAAAAAACCCTCTTCACCAAATTTCCTTTGGTCTTGATGCTTCACCGCAAGAATAAAAATTCCAACTAAGACACAGGTATAGTCATGCTCATCTATATTTACAATAGCCCCAACCTTATATTTTAAGAGTTTTGGGGCTTGTGAGATGGTTGAGCAGGTAAAGCCACTTGCTGTCAAGTCTGACTATCTGAATTTGATCTCCAGGAACCACGTGGTGTAAAGAGAGACCGGACTTCTCTGTGTATTTTCCTTTGACTTCCACAAGCGTTTTGTACCATGCACACAACTGTACATGTGCACATACACACAAATCACACAAATGTACATATACGTATACACATAGATCACACAAGTGTACATATGTACACACACACAAATCACACAAGTATACATATATACACACACAAATAAATGAACGTAATTTCATTTTCTTTAAGAGCTCTGTTAAAATTTAAATAACCCTCTTAAGTACTAAGTACTAAACTAAAGCACAGTTGCTTTCATGTTTTTCCACATAGAAAACCAGGATATACTTGAAATAAATGAGAAGCAATGGCTGGTGCAACCATTTCCATTTTCCAAGTCAATGCTTTTGAGCAGCCCCTTATTTTGTGGCCAAAGCAATTTTAAGGGGATTAGAGATGCTTAATCCTTTGTCAAATGACTATTCTAAAATTAAATTTTTATGTTTTAAAGGCCAGCATTATAGATAGTAATTATAATTGTTCTGGACAAGTCAGTTGACAAATCATTGAAGATTTCTAACTCTCGCAGTGCCGTTTAAATAGGACTGTCCCTTTAAGAACAAGTGTACATAAATCACTCCAAACAACAAAAGAATGGGAGTCACTGCCAAACAGAACAGTTTGGTAACTTGGTTCTCTAATACATATTGTCAAGGTTATCTAGGGCTGGTGAACACAAGGAGTTGCTGAAATAATATGGGAGGGCTCCCACTGCACCAAGAACAGGAGCAATTAATTTTATGATACCCCTGGCTAACTTGCTTTTGCTTTATCTTGTTAAAGAAAAATGCAACTTGAGGGCTGAAGAGACATCCCAGTGGTTAAGAACACATGTTGTTCCTACAGAGGATCCAGGATTAGTTCCCAGTATCCTCATAGTGGCTCATAATTATTCATAACTCACACGATGTGACAACTTGGACAATCACTAAAGGTTTGTGAAATTGTATTTCTTAGCTTATAAAATGAAAAGTGCAATACATTCATCCTACAGATGTCTAGAAATAATGAGAGAATGCATGTAAAATATAACTGCAGTCTCACCAGGTGGTGATGATGCACACCTTTAATCCCAGCACTCGGGAGGCAGAGAGACAGGTGGGTCTCTCAGCCAGCCTGGTCTACAGAGTGAGTTCTAGGACAGGCTCCAAAAGCTACAGAGAAACCAAGAAACCCTGTCTCAAAAACCCAAATAAATAAATAAATAAATGCTTGCTTACTAATCTTGCAAAGGAGCTGAATTTGGTTCCCAGCACTTGATGTGGGATTCCCCTCTGTAGGCTATGAATATGTTTTATTACCATTGGATCATAAAGAAGCTGCTTCGGCCTATAGCAGGGAAGAATATGGCCAGGGTGGAAGAGATATATAGGTAGAGTAGGTGGAGTCTGAGAGATGCCATGTAGCTGCCTAAGGAGAAAGACACCAGAATAGAACCTTACCCGGTAAGCCACAGATTGTGGTCATACACAAATTAATATAAATGGGTTAATTTAAGATGCAATAGTTAGTTAATAAGAAGCCTGAGCTAATTACAGTGTTGTAATTAATATAGTTTCTGTGTGATTATTTGGGTCTGGGTGGCCGGCAAATGAAAGAGCAGTCTCCTTCTACAAGCACTCATATCTGGTGGCTTACAACCATCTATAACTCTGGTTCCCGGGCTTCCAATACCCTCTGTCCTCAGGCACTTGCACATGTGTGGTGCACATACACTTATGTAGACATACAACACACACATAAATAAAATAAACATAAATAAAAATAAGGGGGCTGAAGAAGTGGTTATGACTACTGGCTGCTCTTCCAAAGGACCCAGGTTCAACTCCCACCACTCACATGGCAACTCAAAACTGTCTGTAACTCCAGTTCTGGGGATCTGACATCCTCACACAGACATACATGCAGAAAAACCACCAAAGCACATAAAAAATAAATCTTTAAAAAACTCAAAATTAAAAAAATAAAAATAAACATTATAAAAGATATGTTCAGTGTCGGAGAGATGTTTCAGTGGCTGAAAGCACTTGTTCTTGACTCCAAGCACCCACACAGTGGCTTACAAATGTCATTAACTCCAGGCCCAGGAGATCCAATTGACCTCTTCTGATCTCTGCAGATACCCAGCACACATGTGGCTCACACAGATATACATGCAGGCAAAACACTCATAGACATGAAATAAAATTAAAAGAATATTTTTTAGAAGTTTAAAGACATGTTTAAGTGCTCATTCTAGGACCTTTGTAGATGTGATCTGGTAAAGATAACACTAATCTAAGTTAAGGTAGAACTCCAAATCTCATAACTATTATCATTGTTTTGTTTTGATTTGTCAAGGCAGAGTTTCTCTGTGTAATAGTCCTGGCTGTCCTGGAACTAGCTCTGTAGACCTACTCACAGAGATCCACCTGCCTCTGCCTCCCAAGTGCTGGGATTAAAGGCGTGTACCACCACTGCCCGGCTGTTATCATTTTTGAAAGGCACACAGATACACAGGGGAGTGCATAGCAAACAGTGCGCAATGATGCTAAGGATTATCGGTGTCCAGTGGAAGTTGAGATGAAGGAGGCAAATCCTTAGAGGATTTTCAGCCTTTCAGCCGCCAGAACTGTGGGAAACTAGTTTTCTGTTCCTGTAAGTTAGCCATTTTGTGGTATTTTGCTATGGCAACACAAGAAAACAGATACACTTACCACCTAACATGCTAACTATCTGTGTGTCTTCCCTCACTAGAATATAAGGTCTTTGAGAAGGAACTTTGGACTGACTCCGGAAGTTAGAGGGTGCCTGGGGAATGTAACTGCTCAATAATCATACTCTAATGAAGGAATTCATGAGTAGATGTTTTCCACTCCCATACCCTACATTAAACATCATGATTTTTCATGTCTTTTATCGGTGTGATATATGTGCATGAATTGTGTCTTAGAGCAGCAAGTTCCTTTACTCGCTGAGCCTTTGTGGCTTGTTTTTAAGGCAGTTTTTGTGTTCCCTATGTCTCTCTCTTTGTTAAATTTAAAATGTCCTTTCCCAGTCTCATGGACATATAGTCACCTTATTTTCTTCTTAACCTTTACCATTAAATCCTTTTTTAAAAAAAAGACATAAAGTTGGGAGGGGAATGTAAGGGGTAAGCCAGGAGGAACTGGAGTGGAGGAGCAGGGAGTGGATGTGATTTAAATACCTTGTATCCATGTATAAAACTACCAATAATTTCTAACCCATTATGAAAATCGAGAGAATAATGAAATGTGCAGACAGACTCACTTGTATGGCCAACCCTTCATCCACCCTGAATTGTTCTGTTGAATAGAATGAAGAACTATATTTGTTTGCTTTGTTTTGCTTTGTTTTTCAAAATAGCTAACCAATTATCCCAGCTAACTTTATTGACAATTCCATCTTTTCTTTACCAATTTGGAACAGCATCTTAGTCATAATCTAAATACTTATTTAAGCAGTACAAGAAAACAGAAATCTCAGTAACACATCTCTCCTTAACATCACTTTTGAAATTTCTTTTTCTTTTTTTTTGGGGGGGGGTTTTGAGACAGGGTTTCTCTGTAGCTTTGGAGCCTATCCTGGAACTAGCTCTTGTAGACCAGGCTGGCCTCAAACTCACAGGGATTCACCTTCCTCTGCCTCCTGAGTGCTGGAATTAAAGGCGTGTGCCACCACTGCCCGGCCACTTTTGAAATTTTTTTATTTACCTTATGTACATGAGTGTTATGCCTGCATATATTATCTGATCAATATGTGCATGTGTGCTGTCCACAGAGGCCAAAAGAGGGTGCCAGATCTCATGGAACAGATGTTACAGATGGTGGAACCCATCATGTGGATGCTTGGAATTGAACCCAGGTCCTCTGCAAGAGCAGCCAGTTTTCAACCACTAAGCCATCTCTCTAGCCCCAACATCAATTTCTAAATAGTATTGTATAATGGATTTTATGTACGAATACAAGTTCCACTTCATAATTCATTTTTTCACCAACATTGTGTTTTTATTTATTGTATTTGTTTACATACGTATGGGCATGCTTGTGTCATGACCCATTTAGAGGTCAGAGGATTTGCAAGGCTCTGTTCTCTCTTTCTACCATGTCAGTTCCTGGAATAGAACTCAGGATGTCAGGCTTTGTGGCAAGCACCTTTACTCTGTGAGCTGTCTCAACACCCTCCACGCCCCACCCCATCCTGTTTTTTATATCTTTATTTACCATTTATTTTTATGTGTATGAGTGTTTTGTCTGCATGTGCATGCATATCTGGTACCCACAGAAGACAAAATAGGGCATCGGATTTCCTGGGGCTGCAGTTACAGATGGCTGTGAACCTCCATGTATGTGCTGGGAATCCAACCCAGGTCTTCGGGAATAGCAGCCGGTGATCTTTACTACTGAGCCATATCTCCAGCCCCCACTGTTTTCCTTGTTTATTTGTTTTGTCTTTTTGTTTTGATTTTTTATGGTCAACTTGACACAAGCTAGACTCCTCTGGGAAAAGGAACCTCAATTGAGGGGAAAAATGCCTCTATGAGACTGCCAAATTTATAGGGAATTGTCTTGATTAATGATTGATATGGAAGGGCACAGCACACTGTGGGTGGTGCCACCCCTGGGCTTTGTAGGCTGAGCAAGGCATGAGGGTCAAGCCTGTAAGCAGCACCCGCCCCCAGTGTGTCTGCATCATGGCGTCTGCATCAGCTCCTGCCTCCAGCTCAGCGCAGGTAAGAAACAAAACCACCTCCCCCAGTACCTTTGTAAGCAGTTTGCCCTGTGTATTCTTACAAAGGAATTTCTGGAGTTATGGAGAAGTTTAGAAGCTGTCTCGTTGAGATGTTGCCAAGAAATTTATTAGATATGCCCATGATTTGTTGGTGGTAAGAGCTACCTCAACCTCTGTTAATTTACCCCTTCTCCTCGGCCAGCCATGAATCTAACCCTTACCTCCCACCTGGAAAAGAGCCTCCTGACTGGCCTCTGGCCCAGTTGTCCAAACCGGCGGCTTCTTCTCTGCTGCCAGGGAGAACTTACTGAACTGAAACCAAAGGGACCTCCCATTGCACTAAGGACAGAATTCTGTGATCTGGCTCTAGCTTACTTGTCCCTCACACATACCAAATAGTCTGAACCTGAACTCAAGAGAGCTCTGGGAGTTGAACCCTGGCCTTTTTTTTTTTTTGACACCTCCAGCTGTTGAGTGCAGTCCTTTGGGACGGTACCCATTGCTTTCTACCTTCCCTTGCTTCTTATAGAAACAACTGCCTTTAGAGCCCCTCTTTGGTATTCTCTGCCTGTGTTCATACTACTCGGAGCCTATTCCCTTTCGCACTGCCTTTGGGAAGCACTTTCTGCCCAAGCCACACTCCTCCATTCCCTGCCCAAGTTCGAGGGCTCCGTCCTAGCTTCTAAGTTTAAATTGATCAGATCAGCCCCTAATTGGTTCCTCATCAAACCATCAGCAAATCACTGCTTTGGTCTGCTTTCTTGCTAGAACAAACCTGGACTATGACCTGGGAGTAAGGATTCCATAAGACTCCATACCGTAGCTTTACCTGTTTTGCTGTGCTCGTTTCAAAGCTGATGACTGACAATTTCTAAAGCCACCTCCCACAACTTCCAAGTCGCTGTTGGTCCCAGCGAATTGGCCTAATGAATGTCTCTGTCACACTGACTTTCCCATCTAGGTGATCCACGACCTCTGAGAGCCCTCTGAGACTACCGTCTAACTCAAAGGCAGTGTTCTGCTCGGCAGCAACTCCACTAAACTTACTGTAATCCTTAGAACATAAGCATGTGTCTGTGTGTGTATTATTAATTCTGCCTATAACCAATTTAAATTTCCCCATCCACAAATGCTCTCCACAAAAAGAACAAGAGGCTAAACATTTTGTGTGGTGCTTGGAATGGAGCTCAGTGCCTCTCAATTGATAGGCAAGGGGTTTATCCGTGAGGCATATTACCCACACTCTTATGTATAATTTTAATAAGAACAAGACCATAATTTTCAACAGGTGGTGGTGACACACATGTCTTTAATCCCAGCACCAGGGAGGCAGAGGCAGGCGGACCTCTGAGTTCCTAGGCCAGCCTGGTTTAGAAGTGAGTTCCATAACAGCCAGGTCTACACAGAGAAACCCTATCTCGATTCTTCTCCCCCAGAAAACCCCACCATGTTCAAGACTTGAAAAGGCCCTAGGATCAAGATCAGCCATCATTTCAGACAAAAGCCTTGGGACTCTTAAGAGGCAGAGTGATCTACCCTGAGGAACATAGGCCCTTGAGACATGCCTATTAAAACTGCAAACTGCAGCTACTGTCTGCATATTAGCCATCTTAAGTAAAGCACCAGTGAACCACTAGAGACAATAAACTTGTGTTTATTATTTTTGTATTGTTTCTCAAGACAGGGTTTCTCTGTGTAGCCCTGGTTGACCTAGAACCAGTACTGCAGACCAGACTAACCTCAAAATCAGAGATCCACCTATGAGTGCTGGAATTTAAGATGTGTGCCACCACCACCAGGCTAAATTTGTATCGTTTGGTGGTATTAAGGGTTATAATAAATAAGTTTTAATCTGAAGTTTTACTGATCTGCTTTATTAGCAGGGAAGAAGACCCTTGCTTTGCCGACACATCAAACAACTACAATTAGGCCCCAACAAAGTAGACAGCACAGGAAATAGCTAGTGTTTTTTGTTTGTTTAACTGCCTCAAACATTAGTCACTTCAAAAATCAAGAATTTACTACTCTGCATCTCTTTTCTTTTTTTTTTTCTCTGCATCTCTTTTCATTAAGATTTCATATCATCAACAGCAGTTAAAATCCATGCCCTTGGCCACTCCTCCCCTCCCAAGGAGAACGTAAGCCACAAGTCACTGGGGAGTAAGATCAATGTCATCACTGTTTTCCCTGATGATGAAACGGAAGCTTAGGTAACTAGCTCAAAGCTGAAATATAAGTCAGTAAAAATTCTTCTTTCTAAATTGAACCTGTTATGAGTGAAAAATAAAATGGTTTCAAAATTGGGAAGTTCCAAGGCACAAAGAATGACACATAGTGATACCATCCTTTCTGATGAGAACTCAGTGTTCATGTTGGTAGAAGGTAAAACCAACACATGCCTACTTTTTCCATTTGCCAAGGACAGGGTAGTCTTAACACGAACATATGAAACAGAATGAGAAAGTAGGGTAAGATGTGCCTAGAGTCCTCTCAATTTTGTGAATCTGAAACTTAAAATAGATAATTGTTTTTTTTTTTAACCATAGTTCTTTGGTCCAGCACCACCTGCACCTGAAGCTGGGTTATGAAAAAGCAAACCCTTGGGCCCCACCTGATAGTCAAGTCTGTGGAGGTGGGGACGGCACTGGGTTATTTTTAGACATTTTATTTTATGTGTATGTATGTCTGTGCATCATGTGTATGCCTGGTACCCAGAATCCAGAAGAGGGCACGAGACAGTTGTGAGCAGCCATGTGAGTGCTGGGAATTGAACCCGGTCCTATGGAAAAGCAGCAGTGCTCTTAACCACTAAGCCATCTCTCCAACCCCTGGGATGGCACTGATTTAACAAGTGATAAAACTAAAGGCCCAATACAATAAACCCTCCAAATCACGTGACTTGATTCCTTACACAGATGAAAACTTAAATGTCCAGCTATATTCAAGTTTTCCTACAGGACATCACTAAAACTTTTATTTTAGGCTCAATGGGGAAGGACACTTGTCAACAAGCCTGAGTATCGGAGATCTAAGCCCACGATCCACAAAATGGAAAGGACCAACTCTCGAATTGCTCTCAAATCTCTATGCACTTGCCATATATACACTCGTGCAAGGGAGCACACATACATTAAATAAATAAATATATCTTCTAAAAACGTCGGAAGTCCAGGAGTGGTGGTACACACCTTTAATCCCAGAACTCAGGAGGCAGAGGCAGACAGATCTCTGAAAGTTCCAAGGCAGCCTGGCAAACATAGCAAGTTCCAGGCCAGCCAAGGATACATACTGAGACTCTGTCTTAGAAAAACAAACAAGGGCTGGAGAGATGGCTCAGAGGTTAAGAGCATTGCCTGCTCTTCCAAAGGTCCTGAGTTCAATTCCCAGCAACCACATGGTGGCTCACAACCATCTGTAATGGGGTTTGGTGCCCTCTTCTAGCCTGCAGGCATACACACAGACAGAATATTGTATACATAATAAATATTTTTTTAAAAAGAAAAACAAAATGTTTGGGAAAAAAGATTATTTTAAAATCCCTAGGACTGCTAATTATGAAAGAAATAAAAAGAGGTCATTTTTTCCAGATCTATATATCTGCTTTATTTTGCAAATTTAAGGTCCATTTACATCCAGTTGACCAAACAACCAAAATGTCATTATTTCAAATATATCTTTAAATATATATCATTTAAAAATTATAGTCCAAATGCATTAATAGCAATGACTAGGTAAAGGATTTTACACTCCTACTTCAGCACTGTTAAAGACTGTTGCCAACAAAGGTCCTGCGGTTTACAGATGGATACCGTGCAATTTTTCTCCCATGACACTAATCAAAATTGCATCGTGATCCACCCGATAACAGCAAAACAGGTCATTTCATAATTATAGTCTAGCAAAATTTACAACTTTCAGAAACTAAAGGATGATTTTAAAACCCTCTTTTCTTCCACAGGCCGGGACGAGTGCAATACTTTTTCTCTGACACAAGTAATGGCACTAATCCCCACCCATGGATGAATGGGCATGAGTGCTGAAGATGTGCATAAAGGTGTCCGCAAAGATGCAGAAAGGTTCACATTATCACAATCAGTTTTGCATGGATTTGCACAGCCATATATTCACATATACGCTGAAATGCAGATCTGCAAAACTAACCGTGAGCACCAATGTCCTTGTATAGCATTTTCAGCAGCGAGAACTTTGTTGATCCAAGAGTACTAGAAGTGCTCAGAGTGCAGTAGAGTGATGCCAAAACTACCTGCACTATGAGCACTTTGGTACTACCAGGATCTAATCTCGTCCTTCTGTGCAACTGTGCACTGTACACAGTCCCCACCATCTGTTTCTTGCTGAAACATGGAAAGAGCAAAAGACGAGCCTTTGAAATTTGTCCTGTTCATATCATTTCTCACGGTATGCTTTCCAAACGCTGGCTAATAAGTAGCCTGTGCAAGAAGGGGCATCTAGGGCAGTAGATTCTAAGCTACTTCACTAACTGCACTAGATGCACCTTAACACAGGAGATGCATTATAAGGAGCAGCTCAGAAACATCAACAACTTAACTATGCAGAAACCACGTTGGTGCTCAGTAGCTACTGATGAAATCGCCATGGGAATGTAAGAAGTGCTTGCACTGCAGTAGAACTCGAAAAGCTACCTGCACTGTAAGCACTTTGACATGGCCAAGGCCTATTCCAGTAGCGTAGCTCTCCGAAGTCTTCCTCCAGCTCTTCCTTTTCCAGATCTCTGCAGACTCACCTGGGCAAATACACACATACACACACTAGAAACGGGCAAATGAACTGTGAGTTCCTATTTCTACAGGTTTGCCTTTGGCTCCGAGGACAAGCCAGGCTGTGTTGTTTCAACACAATACTGACAAACATTAATAATTTCAATTATTTACACAGATTTGAACCTGAATAACACTGGCAATTTCAGGATATCTGTCTGCTAAGGGTAAGAGGATTTTAGACTCATTCTCCATTAAAGAGAACTTGATATCTGCATCCCAGAAAATTTGTAGACCTGTAACATCCACCCTGATTATCTTTTCTTTAAAAAAAATAATTTAGGGGCTGGAGAGATGGCTCAGTGGTTAAGAGCACTGACTGCTCTTCCAGAGGACCAGGGTTCAATTCCCAGCACCCACATGGCAGCTCACAACTGTCTGAAGATCCAGTTGTAGGGGATCTGACACCTTCACACCAATGCACATAAAATAAAGTTAAATAAACTATAAAAAATTTAAAAATAATTTATATTTATTTTATGTGCATTGGTGTTTTCCTGCATCTATGCCTGTGTGAGGTTGCTGGAGTTACAGACAATTGTGAGCTGCCAGGTAGGTGCTGGGAGTTGAACCTGGGACTCTGGGAGAGCAGCCAGTGCTCTTAACTGCTGAGCCATCTCTACAGCCCCCACCCTGATTTTCTAAGAGGCAGAGCCCAGAAAAGATGCAAGTAAAAAAATCAGAATGAGTATCAAAGTCTTGAGCTCATCAGAGCTTTGGAGTGCCACACAGAAAGTCACTGTGTTAGATTACACGAAGAGACCCTGCCCCCAGCCCATTAACAGAAAATGAGAGAAATTTCAGAGCTGCTTTAAGAAATGGCCTTACACTCATCATGTAATGCACAGATGGCCTAGAGATGTCACATTTTGATCTATTTCAAAGGGCTCTACTTCTGTTTAAACATTTATGGACCCATTTTCTCCATTAAACCCAAAGAAGTCAGATTAGCTTTTTCGCTTCATGTCATTATCTTCCGCAGGAAAACATCTCTCATTTCCAAGTGCTTATCTTACCTAAGAAAATGCAGCTGGAGTGAACAAGCCACCATCTTAAGGTTCACAAGCCCCACCTCCCACCTCTTCCACGATGGGATAAGGTTTGTGAGGGGAGAAAAAAAACCAATAAACTTCAAGGACACAAAACTTGAAATGTTAAATGAGCAAGGATATCTTAAATGTTGGATTTTTTACAGCCACTAGTAACTAAGTTAGTCACTAAAACGCTTTTAAAATTAAATTCGTAAACCTTATTAAGTAAATATAAAATTTGTCTTCTATAAGGAATGAACTAGCTTAGTTTACAAATAAGGGTAATACTTATCTTCTTGAACTGGGTTTCTACACCTAAAGATTTTTGCGTCCACTAAAAACAGATTCCCAAACCCGACTCAAACTGGCAAAACCACCCCAAGCCTCAGAGAACACCCCCTCTAGTTAATACCTTTCTTTAACCCATCATCTGCTCTACATCGCGTGTACTGGGCAGTCACTGTCCAACCTCTAAAACTGTAAAGAGAACCCAGTCTTTTACCACTTTAGGAGATCCTTTGGTTTCTTCCTGCTTTGCTCGCGGCCTCACCTGCGGCTCCTATTGAAGTCCTGGAGCCTCCCAGGAGCGCAGGGTGTGCTCCAGTCGCTCAAGCCACGCGCTTAGGTCCTCGAGACACCTCAGCGGCCACCAAGATTAAAGAGAAAGAAACAAAGCATTATGGGAAACGCAGTTCTCCATTCAAAGCACCAAAACCGCGCCAAGCCCACGCCTCCCTCTCCCTCCATTCTCGGGTTGGTGGGCGAGAAGCCAAGGGGGAGGGGAGTCCTTTCCCACCCACTCCACGTGTACCCCGTCATTCGGCCACCCCCAAGTTCTCCAGGAACCTGCGGGGCAGCAGTGGAGAACAGAGGAGTCATTTCTCAGGAGTTGCCTGGCACCCCTCAATTGCACTCTAGTACTTGGCTGTTCTCAAGTCCTGCGTGCCCCATCCCTCCCACCTTAGTTAACTGTCTAGGATCGCAGCTGCGCCAGCGGAGGTCGGTGTCTTCCCGTGCATCCAGTCTCCAGCCAGGGGGCAAGCACGCAGGGGACCTGCCTGTGGCCCGCCCCTGGCAGGTGGCTAGGGAGACCATCTCGCTGTGGTCCCGCCTGCCAGGACCTGGGAGCCGAGCGCATCTTTCGTGCGCTCCTGGCCCGAGACTCCCCGTGCTGTCCACGGAAGAAGAACAGCGAGGAGCTGCGTGCAGGAAACACGCCCCGGCCGCCCATGCACACCTAACGCCCAAAGCATCCCGGGCAGCGCTGCTGGCGTCCATGAGCCTTGTGGCAGCGCTCTGTCACCTCGAGCTGCATCCAGAAGTTGAATCCTTAGGAAAAGCCCGCCCTTCGCCTTTAATAGTCTAGGGGGAAAAGCCCGCCCCCGCCCACCCAGCCCACACAGGAATTAGGAAACGGAACCCCCACCCCGCCCAAGCCAAAGCCCACCGTGCCCCTGTGACCCACGGAACCCGCTCGCTCAGCATTGCCCTCTGTCCCCAACACCGGAGTCCTTAATCCAAGCGCTCCCGGGAGTCTAAACGGGTGCCACTGTCCCATGGCCCAGAATGGCGCACTCGCTACCACTTCGTCCGGTCCCGCTCCTGAGGCGCTCACCCCATCCCCCACCGGAGATAGGCGACGAAGCCCACGCAGCTGTGGGACCCGGGTGTCTCCCCCCCAACTCCGCGCGCGCATGCGCACCATGTCGCAGCTAGATTGAAAGTGTCCCTAAGGCCCAAGGAGAGAAGAAATTCGTACGCAGCGTGTTCCTTCTCCCTACGTGAAAGTTTTTGCTCTGGCATGTTGGGTTACTACTAGGAGGATTTCACACTTGCTGGGCGCTTTCTTTACCCACTAAATCAGTTTCTTAGCAGGTATCATGAATTAGGTAGGGGGTTCCTGGGTATAAGCACAAATGCCAAGAAGATATAGTGCAATTATCTTTTGTCTCCCCATTCCACAGCTAAGAGAGGGCTATTTAAAAGCCCAAACTAGAGTACACCCCAGGTACAAAAGTAAAATAATTTTTTAGTATCAGGATGCACACTCAATACGAAATTAAACATAATAAACAGATCACGGGGCAAAATAGGGTAACCAAACTATACTTTTCCGGAGGGTGCGGGCACAAGTGAGTATCTGGAGAATTTGAAGGCAGAGTGAGTGACCAGATTCCAAAAAACCTGAAGGTATTGAGCAGGCACTACTCGGAGAGGGGGCCACTAGAAGGCAACTAGACGTGAGGAAGGGGAGCTGGGGCTGAGAAACGAATCCAGCTCCATTACTCCCTGATATTGCTGCTTTGGGTGACTGTGGTAGCTCAAAGCAGGACAAGAGCACCACGTGAGTCTCAGTCTGGTGCACAGTAGGAGCTCAGGCGAGGGGATTACTAAAGCCTTGTCTCCTGCTCCCTGGCCAGCGGTGGAGGCCAACCAGAACTGCCTGCACGAGCTCAGGACTCGGCGATGCAAAGCACCCTCATTTCTCCAAGGGATTTACTCCTACAGGTGGGCTTCCTTCCACTTTCACAAAAACGCGCAAACAGACCTTCCAGTGCACGCTGGCCCGTTTGCCTGATGTCTTCTGGAAACTATGTGAGCAGAAGTTTACCACCCACCAGATCTGGCTTGCGAGGCTTGCATGGACTGCCCGGCAACTTTGGACCTTCATTGAGAACTAGCAACGGAAAGAAGAGGAGTAGGAAGACATCTCAGACCCTACTTTAAGAGACATAGTATTAAAGC
>PVIU01010751.1:0-68412 GCA_004026605.1 Ondatra zibethicus | reverse complement strand
CTCTCATCCATTGCTGGTGGGAATGCAAACTTGTGCAACCTCTTTGGAAATCAGTGTGGCGGTTTCTCAGGAAATTGGGAATCAACCTACCTCAGGATCCAGCAATACCACTCTTGGGAATATACCCAAGAGAAGTTCAATCATACTACAAAAGCATTTGTGCAACTATGTTCATAGCAGCATTGTTTGTAATAGCCAGCACCTGGAAACAACCTAGGTGCCCCTCAATGGAAGAATGGATCAAGAAAGTGTGGATTATATACTCATTAGAATACTACTCAGCGGTAAAAAACAATGACATCTTGAATTTTGCATGCAACTGGATGGAAATAGAAAACGCTATCCTGAGTGAGGTAACCCAAACCCAGAGAGATATTATGGTATGTACTCACTCATTAGTGGACCCTAGCTATAAAATTAAGGACACTAAGTTTATAGCTCACAAGCCCAGAGAAGCCGAATAGCAAGGTAAACCCAAAGAAAGCATATACAGATCCTGCTGAAAGTTGGAAGCAAACAAGATCATCAAGCAAAAGTTGGAAGCCAGGGGGCGGGGATAGAGGTGGGAGGTAGGGGAGCAGGGGAAGGGGAGAGGGGGAAGGAGAAGGGAGAAGGACCGGGGAGAGCTTTGGGGAGTGGGAGGTTGAAGATGGAGGAAAGGTGGACATTGGAGAAGGGAATAAGATATCTACATTAAGAGAATCATTTTAGGGTTGGCAAGATACTTGGCCCTGGGGATCCCAGGTGTCCACGGGCATGTCCCCAGCTAGGTATTCAGGCAGCAGAGGAGAGGGTGCCAGATCTAGCCTTGTACCATAGTCACATTGATGATTATCTTGATCACCAATATAGAAATTTCATCCGATGGATGGAGATAGAGACAGAGACCCACATTCACATCAGAGCAATGGATTGAGCCCCCAAGGTGCAGTTGAAGAGCAGAAGGTGGGAGAAGATAAGAAAGGAAGTTAGGACCGTGAGGGGCTGGTCCACCTACTGAGACAGTGTGCCTGAACTATTGGGAGCGCACCAATCCAGCTGGACTGGGACTGAATGAGCATATGATCAAACCAGACTCTCTGAATGTGGCAGCGAAAGTTGGCGGATGGAGAACCCAACAACAATGACACCAGGACCTATCTCTTCTGCATGTATTATCGTTTTGGGAACCGAGTCTTTTTGAATGCACTCCTCCCAAGGCCGGGAGGGAGGGGGTGGGCCTTGGACTTCCAACAGGGCAGGGCACCATGCCCTCTTTCAAGGAAGAAGAGAGAGGGAGGAGGGGTGGGGGGGTAGCGGGAGGCGACCGGGAGAAGGGGAAGAAAGGAAAAAATGTTATTTCTTTAATTATGTTTTTGAATGGAAAAAAATAAAACAATGTAAAAAAAAGGGAAAAAAAATAAAACATATTCACAGCATACATCAACTCCCATATCACCTCCCTTTTTATATCTAAATAAAAAATAGCAGACCTAGTCAGAAAAGGATTACAGATACAATATGAAGAAAGATTCAGATGAAAAAGACCTCTAAGTAGAACACAGTGTTGTATAAATGTACATGGGTTTGAGAGAGAGAAGAAAAATAATACAGACAATTATAAAAGAAGTAAATGGTTTTTAAAATAAAAATGTCCTGACCTAATATCCACCCCCATTCACTGGACACTGCAAGCTACTAGCTCCATGCTTTCCCCAAAATTGTCTATCCTCCTGCAACCTCAGTGCAACTCTGAAACACAGCTTAATACAATACAGAGAGGACAAAAGGGACCAATACAGAGTGACCAGTCATGAGTTGTGATACCCCACTCTCTAAGATCTCCATAGTGGGGCAAAATCCCAAGCTGCTGAGACCTCAATGGCTCCCTGAAACACAGACACTGACACCACAGAACAGATTAAGAATGATTCCCAAAGACTCAGACAGCCACTTCAAGGATTGGACCAAGATGCAAAGACACTGCTGGCATTGATTGAAGGAAGAGATGTGTAGATGTCAATGCAAGAATTCATCCAATAACCTAAAAAGCAACATGGTTACACCAGAACTTAATGGTCACACAACAGAAAGACTTGATCATCCTAGCCAAGAAGAAACAGACGAAAACAATTTTAAATATAACTTTAAAGATAATGGAGATCTTTTAAAAGGATGTTAAAAACTCCCTTAAAGAAATGGAAGAAAAGACAAACAAAAATTTGGAAGAAATTAATAAATCCCTTAAAGAACCCCCCCCAAAAAAACAATTAAATGGGTGAAGCAAACAGTTCAAAACTTGAAGACTGAAATAGAGGCAAGAAAGAAAACACAATCGGAGGGAATTCTGGATATGGAAAATCTGGGTAAATGATCAGGAACTACAGAGGCAAGTAAAACCAACAGAATAAAAGAGATAGAAAAGAGAATTTCAAGTGTTGAAACTATAGGGGAAATCAATTCATTGAAAGAAAACATTAAATCCACCAAATTCTTAACACAAAACATCCAGGAAATCTGGGATACCGTGAAAAGACCAAATATAAGAATAATATAGATAGAAAAAGAAGAACTCTACCTCAAAGGCATAGAAATATATTCAACAAAATCATAGAAGAAAACTTTCCCAACCAAAAGAAGGATATGCCTATGATGGTACAAGAATTTTACAAAACACCAAATAGACTGGATCAAAAGAAGTCTCCTTATCATATAATAATCAAAATGCAAAACATACAGAATAAAGAAAGATATTAAGAATTGCAAAGTAAAAAGATCAAGTAGCATATAAAGGTAGACCTATCAGAACTAAAACCAACTTCTCAATGGAAACCATGAAAGCCAGAAGGTCCTGGGCAGATTGCTGCAAACACTAAGAGATGCAACCCCAGACTGCTATTCCCAGCAAAGCTTTCAATCACCAATCAATTGATGGAGAGAACAAAATACTCAATGACAAAATGAGATTTAAGCAATATCTATCCATAAACACAACCCTACAGAAAGTTCTAGAAGGAAAACCCCAACCCAAGGAAGCTAACTGCACCAATAAAAACACAGGCAACAGATAACCTCCCACCAGCAAAACCCAATAAGGGAAACACACAACTACCATTGAAAAAACTAACAGGAATTAACAACCACTGGTCATTAGTATCTCTTAACATCAAGGGCTCAATTCACCTTTAAAAAAACATAGGCTAAGAGAATGGATAGGGAAAAAAAAGGATCCAGCTGTATACAAGTAAAACATGCTAAACTCAAAACAGACATTACTTCAGTGTAAAGAGTTAGGAAAAAGATTTCCACACAAATGGAAATAAGAAACAAGTGTAGCTATCCTAATATCTATCCTATTATCTAACAAAATAGATTTCAAATTAAAATCAATCAGAAGAGTTGGAGAAGGACACTTTATACTTATAACAGAAACAGTCCATCAGTATGAAGTCTCAATCCTGAACATCTATGCCCCAATACAAGAGCACCACATATGTAAAAAAAAAATTACTGAAGCTTAAATGGCACATCATACCACCTACACTATTAGTAGGAGACTTCAACCCTCCTCTCTCACTAACGGACAGGTCAACCAGACAGAAACTTAACAGAAAAATGGGAGTACTAACATATGTCATGACTCACATGAACTTAACAAACATCTATAGAACATTCCACCCTAACACAAAAGAATATACCTTCTGCTCAGCTTTTTATGGGACCTTCTCTAAAATTGGCCATATATTCAGTAACAAAGCAGCCTCCACAGACACAAAAAAATTGGAGCAACATTCTGTATCTTGTTGATCACCATGGATTAAAGTAAGAATTTATCAGCAACACTACTCTCAGAAAGCCTACAAACTCATGGAAATTGAACAGTGAACTATTGAAAGACCCTGGGTCAAGGAAAAATAAAGAAAGAAACTAAAACCTTCCTAAAATTCAATGAAAATGAGGCACAACATATGCAAACCTTAGAAAAACTATGAAAGCAGTGGTAAGAGTGCTAAGTGTCCATATAATGAAAGTGGAGAAAGCTCACACTAGAGACTTAGCAACATACCTTGAAGCTATAAAACAAAAAGAGGCAGATACACCCAGGAGAAGAAGAAGGCAGGAAACAATCAAATTGGGTGGTAAAATCAATAAAATGGAAACAAAGAAAACAACTCAAAAAAATCAATGAGAAGAAGAGCTGTTTCTTTGAGAAAACCAACAAGATAGCCAAACTCTTATCCAAACTATTCAAAAGGCAGAGAGAGAACATCCAAATTAGCAAAATTAGAAATGAAAGGAGAACATAACAACACACATTGAGAAAATTCAGGGAATAATTAGGTCATACTACAAAAATCTGTACTCCACAAAATTGGAAAGCATAAAAGAAATGGACAATTTCCTAGATAGATACAATATACCAAAATTAAATCAAAACCAAGTTAACAATTTAAATAGACCTATAAACTGCAAGGAAATAGAAATTTTCATCAAAACTTCCCAACCATAAGAAGCCCAGGCCTTTATCATAGCATCATTATTTGTCATATCCAGAACCCAGAAAAAAACCTAGATGTCCCTCAACCAAAGAATGGATAAAGAACATGTGGCACATTTACACATTAGAGTACTGCTCAGTGGAAAAAACTCCTGAGTGATGTACCCCAGACCCAAAAAGATGAATATGGTATGTACTTATGTCATGGGGTGACATGGTAGAGGGGAGAGCTGGGTTCACACTCAGCGAGAAGTGTGGCTGGAGAAGCATCCAGTTACTGCCATCCTGGAGATGTTAGGAATCTGTTCCTTGAGTGAGATGAGAAGACACCTGGCTAGGAGAAAAAAAATATTGTTATTAACCATCTTGTTTGCACTGACAAAGATGAGTGTGCTAGGAGAAGGAGCAGATAGACCCTTTATTGTGGCATTTTGAAAAACCAGAAGGTGGAAGTTCCTAACTGCTGGACAGACCAAGTATTCTGAGTGGGGGCCCACTTGTGCCTGGATAGATGGTACGTATCAGCATATTTATCCCAGAAGCCTGACAGCTGAGGGGGTGGTGAGGATTACTGTGTGAGGTCCTATCCATTGAGGTTCAAAAGACCTAGGAACTAGCTGTTTGAGGAGGACTCTGTCCCCTGGGGAGAGTAGAGCAGGTTCAGGGATATTTGGGTCCACTGGCATGGAGGCATTGAAACAGCTGTCAGTGTGAGAAAAGAGAAAGGACCTCAGAAGAGAGAAGTAGGGTAGATACCACACCACTGGAGGAGTTTGGGCTGGGAGATGGTTTTTAAGGAGAAAGGGCCTGCCATAAAGGAACTCAAAAGGGCTTAGGCTCATAGGAGAACATGGGGTGACATGCAGAGAGGTAAGGGAAATTGGAAGAAGGGAGGGCCAAGATAACCTGAGTTCAATCGAGAGCTTGATTAGCTGTTGTTTGATGATTCCATTTGCCTTCACCACCTTTCCCAAGGATTGTGGGTGGTAGGGGATGTGGAATTTCCAGGAAATGCTGAGAACTTCTGACATAAACTCCATGATTCATGGGATGCCAAATGGAGGAATGATGTGATCCAGGAGTACCTGAGCCACCACATTTGCTGTTTCCCTCAAGGCCAGAAACACTTCTATTCACCCAGTAAATGTGTCCACAAGTATTAAGAGATAACAGGTTTTTTTTTTTTTTGAGTAGGCATATGGGTGAAATCAACTTGCCAATCTTTGCCCAGTTGATGTCCATGAAGCTGATACAGGGACTGACATATATGGAGGGCCCCCTGTTTACTGGCCTGAGCACACATCTGGCAGGAGGAGTGAACATGTGAAATATGATCTCAGAGATGGGTGGGGTCAAAGAAGGACTCTAAGAAATGGAACAAAGCTTTGGGCTCTATTATAAGGTCTGGTGGATGTCTGAAATGATTGGCAATGCCTGGTCTTGAGGAAGGATAAGGTAGTTATTTAAGTAGAACCATCTATCCTTTCTTTTTGTGGACCCTTCTTTATGCATTTGTCCCTCTCTTCTGATTGGGAACAGGGCTGGTATGAACAAGTCAAGAACAAAATATGTTCCATGGAATCAAAGGAAGTGGAGGCCAGCCTTCAGGCCACTGGGTCCTTGGAGGATTGGTGTCCCCAACAGTGATTTATGGATACTTCTGGAGGGAGCTGGAGGACCTGCAAGAGGTTGGATATAAGGGGTCTGTTGACTATGGGAAAACATTTGGTAGTAAAAAAAAAAAAAAAGCCCCTTTCCTTCCAGAGTGCAGAATGGGTATGGGCTATTAAAAAGGAATATTTAAATTCAGTATAAATATTAGCCTGTTGGCCCTTGGCTATCTGGAGTGCTCTAGTCAAGGCAATTAATTCAGACTTTTGTGAGGAGGTTCCCATTGGCAAGCAAGCAGGTGGCTTCAGCTTTGTTAGTGGAAGTGACCACTGCATATGTTGCCTGGCAATTTCCTGATTTGTTTATAAGGAAAACTGGCTTGGCCTATAGCATGGGAGGAGGAAGGCAGAGTTAAAATAGAAGTCATGGAGTCACCAGAGTCAGATATGTGAAAACTTTGCCAGCAAGCCACTGTTATGTGGCGATACACAGATTAATAGAAATGAGTTAAATTAATATGTAAAAGTTAGCCAATAAGAAGCTAGAGTTAATGGGCCAAGAAGTGATTTAATTAATATAGTTTCTGTGTGATTATTTCAGAGCTAAGTGGCTGAGAACCAGACAAGTGGCTTCCTTCCAACAGTGGTTGATCGAGAAGACCCAGCCAAAGTGAGCTTAAGTCCTCTACAGCCTCTGGGCAATAGTGAGAGGAGGTACCAGAGAGGGAGGGAAGAGGAAGGAGAGTCACAGGGTTTAGGGCAGGACTGGAGGCCAAAGTAATTTGGGAGTTTGTTAAAAAATAGTAAGTGAAAAACCTGAGCTTGTGAAGGCCCAGAGAGGAAGAGAGAGAGAGAGAGAGACAGAGAGACAGAGAGACAGAGAGAGACAGAGAGAGGAAGGTTTGAGAGGCAGTGGGTGGAATATATCATGTTTGGCATGGACAAGATGATCTAGAGAGCCTCCTGAGTGAGTTCAGCTGCTGCTTCCAGAGCTCTTAAACATGGCTGCTATCCACAGTCCAGCTGTTTGGATAAAAAACGACAGCCCTATTTGTAGGCCCAACCTGTTGGGTTAGAACTACCATGGCCACTCCTGACCTCTCATTTGTATAAAGGTCGTAAGGTCTCATGGGGTCTGGAAGAGCAAGAGCAGGGGCTGTCATAAGGGTATCTTTCAGTAGAGAGAAGTGGCAATGGACAATGGCCAGGTGGGTGAGAGGACCCATAGGGGTCTCTCTGGCTGCCTGGTACAGAAGTTTGGCTGTAATGGCAAAGTTAGGAATCCAATAAAGGAAGAACCCTAGCAGGTCCCAAAATGAGAGCATCTGAGCCCCTGTGTTTGGGTTCTGTAAATCCGGCAGGGTCTGGACCCTGTCAGAGGTGAGGATATTAGACCCCATGCTGAGTTGAACATCTAAATACACCACCATGGGAGAGCACAGCTGAGCCTTAGCTGATGAGACTCAGTATCCCAGGGATCTGAGGAAGTTCAGGAGCACAAAGGTCGCCTGTTGGGACAGAGACAATGAAAGACTGCAGAGAAGGAGATCTTCAAAATACTGGAGAAGCATGCTAGGACCAGGGTCAAAGTTTGAAAGATCCTGAGCCAGAACTTGGCCAAAGAAATGGGGCTGTCTTAAAAGCCCTGAGGGAGAACAGTCCATGTAAGCTGTCTTGAGGACCAGGGGTCAGTGTCTTCCCAGGTGAAGGCAAAGAGGAAGTATGAGTCAGAGTTTAAAAGGACAGTAAAAAAAAAAAGGGCATCTTTTAGTTCCAGAACAGTAAAGTAGGAGGTGGCAGGAGGGACATTAGACAGGAGATTGTATGGATTGTTAACCAGTGGGTGAACTGGAAAAACTGCCTCATTCATGAAGCAGAAGTCTTTAACCAAAAGGTAAGTGCCAGAGAGCTTACACATGAGAAGGATGGGAGTGTTGCAGAGGGAACTGATAGGAATTAAAAGTCCTTGATATAGGAGGTGGGTAATAATAGGCTTAAGACCTCCACAGTGGGTTTCAGAAATAGGCAACTGGGGTCTGGAAGAAAAGGATGAAGGGTCTTTAAGGCAAACTAGGATTGTCTGGTGGTGAGTAGCAACTACAGGAGTGGAAGTATCCCATATCTGGGGATCTACTGGATCAGGGAGGGTAGGGACAAGACAGTCTGGGATAGGAACCTGTGAGGCTATCAAGGTGAGAAGAAAGTATGACTCAGGAGAGGATGTGGGGGCCAAAGTGAGTGTGGTCCCAAAGCTGCTGAGAATATCTTGACCAAGTAGAGGTACAGGGCAAGCAGGTATGACTAGGAAAGAATGAGAAAAGAATTGTCCTGCAAGAGTGCAGGGCAGTGGTAGAGTCTTAAGTGGGAAGGAGTGGGTCCTGTCTACCCCCATGACTGCAATTAGTGACAGAAACACAGGTGCCTGAGTGCAATGTTAAAACAGAGTAGATAGCTTCCATTTCTAAAAGAAACATGATAGACCTACCTGCTATCTGTAGCATTACTCTAGATTCAGAGAGGGCTCTGGGAGTTACCTAGTCTGGACCGTTGTCAGTCCTCCACCAGGCTGAGTAGTTGGAAGGCTGGCACAGTCTCACTTACAAATGTTGGTGAGGCTAGACCTCCATAACATTGCATAGAGGACAAGCCCATATGGGGGCATTGTGATTTCCAGTGTCCAGGCTACTGGCAGATAGGGCATGGCTCATAGGCAGCAGAGGCCCAGGGCAATATTGTGCCAAATGGCCATTTAGGCCACATTTGTAACTGGCTCCTGGAGAGGCTGACTTAGGCTAAACTCTGGGCGGATGGAGCCTCGTGGATGATTTCCTTTATCCCCCTTCTGGGGGGTCCTGGTGGCCTCAAGAAAGCTGCTATGGCTTGGGCATGGAGCCTTGCTACCAGCTGCAGCCTCATCTGTCAGGGGGACTCAGCTGCCTCTTCTTGGGTGTCAAAAACTTTAAAGGCCATTTTTACCAATTCCTTTATGGGGGTTTGGGGACTATCCTCAGCCTTTTTAATTTTTTTTCTAATATCTGGAGCTGACTGAGAAATTAAATGGGTAGACAGGACCGTGGCTCCAGCTGGGGAGCCTGGGTCCAGTCTAGAATACTGAACCATGTTCTCTTGTAATTGGTTTTAAAAAAAATGGCCTGGTATTTGTCAGTTAGCTGTGCCATCTCCCGAAGTTTGTCAAAATTAACTACTTTTTCTGAGACTATCTCCATACCCTGAAGGAGGCAGCAGACCATGATGTCCTCTGTTGGCTGTTTTGGCCTGGTTGATAATCCCAGTATGGTTCTATGGCTGGCACAGTCAATTCCCCCACAGGGAATTTACTAGGTGGTTCTGGTCTACATACTCTTTAGTTGCTGCCTGAATTCTACTCTGCTCATCATGAGAGAGAGTAGAGACCTGGATGACATAGAAATTATGCCATGTTAAATTGTAGGCCTTGGACAGATAGTGAAACTCCTTAATATAAAAAGAAGGAATAGCAGATAATGAACTCAACCACTTTTCTATTTGAGAGAGTTCTGGAAGAGAAAAGAGAACATGGACTTTAACAATGCCATCAGCTCCAGCTACCTCCTGGAGAGGGCAGAGAAGGGCAGAGTTATGGTGAGACTTGGTATGAGAGGAGACAGGGGAGGATTGGAAGGGGTTAGTCCAGTGTGGAGAAGGAGTCCAAGAGGTGGGTTGTGGCATGGAGGGGTAGGGAGGGTACGGACAGGTGGTTGAAGGAAGGGGAGGGAAAGAAGGTGGGTAAGGAGAAGGAATTTGACTTTCAAACTTTTCTCTGTCTGGGGAGGGAGTGAAGAGGGGTTGTAGGGGCAGGAATGTGGAGAATGTTTTACCACAGAAAAAGATTGGGTAGTCAGGGTTTGAGGGAGGGGGGCAGTATCTCTGGCAGCATGGACATGGCAGAACTTTCAGAGTCCCAATTTCCAGACAGTTGGGAATCTGGAGTATCCGTGACCCTGGCGACCAAAACCGGTTCTGTAAGACACTGGCTACTGAGGGAGGGATGGGAGCACTGCTCCCATAAACCATGGACATATGAGAGTTCTGTCCACTTATCTCCACACTGGCAAACATTTTTGAGGTCCCAGAGGATGGAAAATTTAAGAATTCCTCTGGTGATCATCATGTCCCATTGTCAAGGTCATATTGAAGCCAGATCTTAGTGCATAGAGAAATTAGCCATTGGGAGCATATGGTATTGGACAGTCCCAATTTATAGAGATTTTATAGAAGGCAGCCAATGGGAGACAGAAGATCCAGCTTCAAATTGCAAGAGCTCATTTTACAAGTTTATGCCAAATCTCAGGACACAGTGCCTATCGCAACGCATCCACTGTGATAGGACGCTTGAGTCAAAAACAGAGGGGTCACGAGAAATGAATGGGAAGATATCGCTATCCACTCAATCCCACCTCAGCAAGTACTGCCTTGCTGCTTGTGAAGTTGGGTACCTGGCACAGACTCTGACTTCTACAGACGCCTGTACAAACAACAAACATAAACATAAATGGGCCCTGGACACTACAGGCATGCACATGAAAAAGGGGAAATCACCAAGACCAGCCGATTTTAGCCTCGCAGAGAGCACGGCTGAGAGGGTGTTTTCTGACATGTAGTCCTGGGCCAGTGGGAAATACGGCTCCCTCCACTCCGTGGGACCTCCAAATGTTAAGTATTTTCTGATGGACAAGCCTCTCCACCAACACAGTAACTCCAATCAAACCAAATCAGACTAAATTAGAAGATGCCCAGATTTAATGGGTGCCAGAGCTCCCGGGTGGCCCCTGGGAAAACACAGGGGACAGAGAGATCTGGATTGATCACTGGAGAGAGATAAACAAAGACCATGAGTTCATTCTCTGGGGGGAAGTTTAAATAGCCTGTGGGCAGAGTCACCCTTTGGCAGGCTTTCACAGAGGTGGAGTTTGGGCTGAGGCCACTCCCAGGAAAGGGAGCTTGGAATGGAGTTTTCTGCCCAGCATTTCAAAAGTGGATGCCAGGGGACTGGAGTAAAGCCCCCAAGTAAATACCAACATATATGTTTTAAAGGCATCTCTGCTTCAGAATTTGGGTCTAAGGATATGTTGCTTTGGAAAAGAGGTTCTTCTTTTGTTTCCACAAAGGATAAGAATCTGTGGAATCCTTCCAGACTAATGTGGTTTAATGGACCAATACCACACAAAAGGTCACCGTGAACACCCCTAAAATATACTTTGCCCAACAAAAAGCACAACGCAGTTTGGAAAGAACTATGCCCAAATTCTCAAATATTGTGTATTAATGTTTGTTTACATTTAAAGAGGGATATTCTATACAGATAAATACTTTGCATTGATATGGATATTGGTTTATTGATGCAAAGTTAAGGTCAATTTTGTTATATGTATATTTCTGCTCTTGATTAAGGTATTGTGTTTGTGAAGCTCATTTAAAATGTAATGTATAATTAAAACTATAGGTTAGTAGACACTCATCTATAATATTCAAGCTTGTAATCATGTTAGTTAGGTTTTCTAGATTAACAGAGATATATTTCAAATGGATAGTACTTCTTCAAACCTCTCTCAAGGAATAACAGAATATGAAATTTAAAATGTTTTAATAACTTAGGACTTTTCATGAAAATGAGACACATCTGCTCCTGGCAGCACCAATTACCTCAACAGGAAGATGGGTATCGAAGAGGCTCCTTATGGAGTTGGTTAACCATTTTGGGAAGAAACTTCTCTTGCCTGGACTGCTTGATGTTATGCTGTATGAACTGGACATGCAGGGACCAAAGAAAAATAAATGATTGCTGAACTTGCTTAAAGGTGAAACGGTCCTTTGGGTTTACTGCTTCATGAAAGAGACTGCCAGACATTCTGCAGGGCACAGAAGAGAGTAACTTACCAATTGCCAATGTAAGTTGAACTGTCTTAGAAATTTCCTGTGTCATGGGAAAGTCTGCCAAATACTATGGCCTGTAGTGTGAAGAAGGATGTTCCAATAGTACAGAAGAATATGGGTGACTGTTCAGACAGCAAGATATTTCTGTCAATTCTAGAGTTTTGGAAGTTGCTTCCAATCCACTTCTGGTTTACTTAGGTAGTATTATATCCTTCTGGAGTCTTTAATGGAGTTGCAGAATAGATAGTTATAATTATAGTTTTCCTTAGTTATGATAAAGTAGATATAAATATCATAACCATAATTCTTGCTTAATACCTCTTATGTTATATGGAATTTTACATGTTAAATTTAATACCTTCCTTTTTATTTTAACAGAAAAAAGGAAATGATGTGGGAATTCCTTCTGACTATGTTTTGCTTTTATTGGTTAATGAATAAAGCTTTTTCAGTCAGTGGCTTAGCAGAATAGGGCAAGGAGAGAGTTCCAAGCAGATGGAGGAGAAGAGACTAGGTGGACTAAGTGAGAAGCCGTGGAGTTGCCAGAGGAGAAAGACATGAGCTGTCACCTGGAAACTTGCCAGTAAGCCATGAACCTTGTGGTAAAATATAAAATATTAGAAATGTGTTAATTTAAGATAAAAGAGATAGCCAGTAGGAAAGTAGAGATAATGGGCCAAGCAGTGATTTAATTAATACAGTTTCTGTGTTCTTATTTCACTTCTGGGTATCTGAGAACAAACAAGCAGTTTCTCCCAACAGAGAGGGAACTGGGATAAATATGTAAAATGAGAAAAGATTTATTTTAAGAAATGAATAAAAAAGAGAAAAGAAAGTAAAAATTGAAATCAAAGACAAAAATAACAAAGATTCACATATACTAATTGAAAGCTTACATTTCTTCAACATCCATTTATGATGACGATAAAACCAGTGGAAGAAGATTGAAAACTGTATTGTCTATGGGTACATTACAAACTACATGATATGAACAGGGGTAAGATAGATATCAGTACAGATACAGGGATGGAAATAAACAAATTGCAGCAGAGAAATATTTCCTGTAACTGTGGACACAAATATGGATGTAGATATAGATATAGGTTTACATAGGGTACAAGCACCTTTTTGTAGATGTGGCTATGGATATAGATATACATGCACATATGGATGTGACTGAGGCTGGGATATGGTTGTAATTTAGAAGTGAGCACTATTAGCCGAAAAGAGAGACAAAAATTTTGGAAGAATGGCCTTAATAATACATAATTTCTGATGTATCAAATATTTGCATGCTTTTCCCTAAGCAAAATAGCCCCTTCTTCATTAGATTATGTGGACTATTTCCATGCCTCTATTAATCCCATAAACCTGTTGAGATACCCTTCATAGACATTTTCATGCAATTCTTCCCGTGTTGTCTTTGGCCTCAGAGTCTCTGACAAATACTAGATTAAAGGTTTCAGGAAGGTAAGTGAGGGTATTCCTCTATAGGTCTATGCAGGAGCCATGGCATCTATGCTGAGTTCAGATTTTAAGATACTGTAGGCTCACTCATGTTTCTGCCAGAAATACTCAACCATGCTTTTAAAGTAAACTCAATGAACTCAATGGGACACTAGGATGAACGTAAGTAGAATTATGCTTCATTTTGGTAGACATTGTTTACATCTACCCATGAAGGAATTCTCACTACAGAAAAACTTAACTTAGAAGAAAAAGAGAATAAATGAAACCAAATATTTATAAAGTATAACAAACACAAGCAAGACAAAGGTGACAGAAAATCTAAGGAATATAAAAAACTAAAATGAAATGCAAATAGAATACAAAAATATGATTTGACAATTTTAAATATAGAGGAAAAACACAAAAAGAAAAGAGGGTAAGTAGCATTCTCAGTGAGAAATAGCTCTTCTCAATTTTGGATGAGATTTTGATTAAAATGGGAACCCTGTCCCTTGCTTGATAAGGAGCCAGCATTAATAAAACAAGTACAATCTTTATTAGCAAGTGCTGCAGAAGTCAGCAGCCATTCCATACATGTTAACTCTTAATCTCCAACTGAAGCACTTTAGATTGAAGAACTAGTAAGCAAGAATCAATGAGTGCACATACCTCTAAGAGCAACTCAGAAGGATGAATCTTGCAGAATCTAATCATGATTTGTTCTCTGACAGATTTTTCCACAGTTCCAATGATTGTAAATCTTCACTTGCTAATAGCTTTGACTCCACAGTCTTTCTTAAAGACCCAAGGTCATTGGAGATTTTAATTAGCAATTCCAATTTACGTTTTCTTCAAAACTCAGAATTGTGCTTAAAAAATAGACATATATAAAATTGTTCTTCAAACAGTTTTTCGTCTGGTTTGCAATTGTTTTTAAGTGGTAGGAGGTGTAATAATTAGGATCCATTATCAAGACAATTGGAACACTAAATCACCATAATGCCCTTTGTCTAAATAAATCATGATGGCACATTCATATAAATGATAGTCTTATAGCAATTTCTGCAGTATAAACTCAAGGAAGCCAAATAATGTTGTCTTGCTGAGACAGCTTCCATCTCTAAGAATATTAAGTAAAATTAGCTTTTCTAGGAGAGAAGTTTCAAGTAATTTCTTTCAGAGTGACAAGTTCAATGATCATAAGCACACAGGCTCCACACATATAGGGGCCACCCTACAAGATGCTCCAATTTTCTGCCATGGTCACTCACTCATCTTATTTCAATGTTTGCCACAGACCTTTATCTTGGAATTCATTAGAGATACAATTCCCTTAAGACATTTGGGAAACATAAATAAACATGGGCAGAACTGCCCACTATACAATTCCACCTGATGCCATTGTTCTCTAAAGAGTTCCACTCATTTCCTTCTATGCTAGCCAGAGTTTAAAATAGATATTCAAAGTCCTCTCAAACAGCATACTAATGTGACAAAGCTTTGACAAGGCTAGGACTTCTCTAAACAGACTGTCCTCATTTGCAGGAACATCATGCACATAATTAGCCTGAAGCAAAGTGGGTTTTAGCAGTTCTTCTGAATATTTATTCATTAAGTGTCTTCGCTATGTTAAAGTGTTTCTGTCTAGATAGCAAACTACAGAGGTCCCTAGTGTGTCCTTTCTCATTTCAATGTCATCTCTAAGGTGTATCTCCAAAATCATTTTAGCATATGTCTTGTGATATCAGATATATTGGGAGAAATTTAAAAGAAAAGATAGAAATTAAAGAACGCAAGTGAGATCCTACTTATGATTCCCCTTACATTCCATAGGGAAAACACTGAATTTTCTTGGAGATGAGGCTATTTTTAACATTGTCTTCAAGCTCTTAGAAGAACACTGCTTAGCCCAAACAGTGACTCTCTGTTCACGCATGTGGTATTCATGCAGGGTTGGGTCAGTCTCCACCAAATTCTTTCTTTCTTTCTTTTTCTTGTTTGTTTTGTTTTATTCTTGAGAGTATCATATAATTGCAGCATTTTGTCCTTCCCTTTCTTCCATCTAAACACTCCCATATACCTTTCCTTACTTCATTTCCAATTCATAATGTCTTTTTTCATTAATCTTCATTACTTAAATATGTATATATGTATAAACATACACATTTTTAAATGTAACCTGCTCAGTCTATATAATGACAGCAATTTCTTTTATAAATATATAAACAGTAATAATGCAAGAGCTTACTTACCATTTATGAAATATATAAAAGGATTTATTACAGGCTTTCCTGACTCCTCTTCATATATGTTGCATAATGTGATCTTACCATGTAGAAACTCTATACCCTCTACTTTCCATATCCTTTCTCATTGTCAAATTCCATAAACCTTCTTATTAGAAAGAGTCTCATCAGGTTCTATTTTTCTCCTCCCTGTACTCAGTCAATACCAGAATATTTGAATTTCTCTACATTCACAAGACTGATTTTCTTTAATATATATTCTACAAATTACCTCTTGAGAGTAAAGGATTTTATACACATTATGGAGGCATCAATTGATTAGTCCAGCATAGATCTCAGTATATTAACTTCTGCTTCTTTGAAAGCTTATTTGTTCTATGAATTTACATTCTTAATTTTGGAACGTCACAGAAAATCATTATTAGGATACATATCCAAAGACATATTCACAGAAAACCATCTCAAGACACTAATCAGTTTTCAGAAGCAATGCATTCTAAATTCAAAATGTGAAAAATAATATGTTTCCAACTGCCATAAAATTGGCGAGCTATCTGAATGCCCACAGTGAAGAAAGAATACTATATATGTTATATTGAGTGATATTGCTTATGATTTTCTGCACTGCTCATTTTTGAAGTATGTCCATTTTAAACCTGCAGAGAACAAGAAGCAAACAGATAAGCAAGCTTAAATCCAATCAACCATTACTCAGCAAGGTTTCAGATGATGGCTGAAGTTCCATGGTTGAAAACCAGAAAGGTGAATATGAAGCAGATTCTTTCCATGGCTAATGATGACTTTGTGTGTTTATAATTTTAAGTGAGCAAAACATATTGCAAGCATTTCCTTTGCTTTAGCTAATTTTCTTCTTTGGATTCAATCTAAATCATGCTCACTTTTTTATACATCTGTGTTGCATAGGAACTTATGTGAAGTCATCAAACAGTACCATGAAAGAAAGCTTTCTGAGTTAGTGAGCAAACTGTGCAAAGACATACTACATCCAATTGGGTGAGGCTGCCCACATAGTAAGCATATATTTTCATTCAACTAAAGTAGGTGATTCAGTATTAAAAATGTGAAAAAAATCAAAAAGATAGGAATTAGTATCTTGGGTCAATTTCTTCTCTGTAACACAGGCCAAAAATAATAAGCCTGTTAACTTTATTCCAACACACTTTTTCTTGGGAAAAAAAATGTCAATGGATTAATGTTTGTTTCTCCTCTGTTGCATTGCATAGTGTTAATCACTGAGTCTTTTGAGGAGCAGAAGAATTAGTGAATCCCAAAAAAAGCTTTCTTTTTTCTTTCTCTCTGGGTTTCCATGGATACCACCTGAGCTCTGAGCCAGAACATCTCTTCTGTATTATAGCAATTATCACTAGCCTTCCTGCTCTGTTTCTTCCAGCTTACAGTTACTTTCTCAGAGTTCCCAAATTGATGTTTGAGTATATAAAAACAACCATCTATTCAATCTCATTGTGTTTATTCACTGACTTTCTCTTGCCAAAAAATGATTTCTAGCTCATTTGTATGATATATAAGAATATTTGTTGTTCCTATTTGATCCATATTTTTCTATTTCTTCTCAACATAATTTAACAAAACTCTACAGAAAGCTAACAGTTCTTCCCACCTGTCTGTATCACACTTGCTCAAGTCTTTAATCCTTTATGCAAGCTATTTGCATTTGAAAAACATTTGCTTTTGGTTATTCCACCATTGATCTTAAATACATTTAATAAGAATATACCTTTATATGAACTGGCTATTAGTCATCAGACACAATAGATAAGGATCCTCTGTAGGTAAACTCTCATACTGTAGCAGAAGTAAACAAGCTATGGCTTAAGATCAAATATAGCCCAATGCCTGTTTTTGTAAATAAGGTTTTATTGAAGTTTAATGAATTCACAATTGTGCAAATATCATCAATGTTGCCTCCCTTTCCCAACAGAAAAAGTGAACAATTATGTCAGTTTACAATTTGAAATGCCTAAACAATTTAGTGTTTGTGACTTTATGAAGATTTTTCCAATCTGCTGCTCTCAGAACCAGCTTGAGCTTTTGTTTAGAATACCATTTAATAGCACAAAGTATATCTATGTGTAATATAAATAGATAAAATTATAAGTATTATCTACCTTACTTAGTATGTAAAGCTTAAATACAATATAAAAGTAACAACAAAACCTCCCCCTTTGAGGTAATACATTTCTGAGGGAGCAGAAGAAGCCAAGGATCTGTGTAAGAAGAGCAATTGCTATATCCTATATTCCAACCAAATCATTTTTATGGTTCCAAGAAATGGCAAATATTTTGAGAATGTATAATGGATTTGATATCTGTTTTTAAAATACTAACTTATAGACAGACATGACTTTCCTTGTCTTTTCTAATTAACTCGTTTTAAGCATAACAGTAAACTACATTGGGGTAACCAAGTTCCTGGACAAATATACTCTTTTTGTGGACCCTATTGTGTTACTGATAGTTTCTTGAAGTTTCTTCAGTAAGTATGATTTTTTTCTAAGAATTCCAAGCAACAAATAAAGGCATGAGGTGGAAGTAGAGGGGTTCTAATTCTTAAGTCCCTTTGTCAGGCTTGCTGCTTATTGTGAGTTTAAGATTTCAGGGAGTTGTCCTTGTGACTCAGATTCTTCCATCTACATCAACACTTTCAGGTCTGCTTCTGTATCTTCTTAGTTTTATTGTAATCATTATACATCAAAATGTGGCATAACAAAGCAACAGAAAATCCTTCCCACATGAAACCAAAGCTCAGAAGCTCTGCTGACATATTTTTGTCATCATCACAATTTTCTAGCCTGCCCTGAATTCAGCTGCAGGAGAATGAGATCTTATGTTAATCTTCCCACAACTTCCACACTGCTGCCATAGCTGGCATGTCTTAGTTGGCAGTTTTCTCTAGGATTCATACAACTTGATACGCGATGTAGGACTCCCCTCTGTATGCTGTGAATGTGTTGTATTGCAATTGGATAATAAAGAAGCTGCTTTGGCCTATGGCAGGGCAGGATATAGCAAGGTGGGAAATACAAACAGAGATAGACAAGGAAAAAGGGTGAAGTCAGGCAGACACCATGTAGCTGCAAAAAAGAACAATACCAAAACCTTACCAATAAGCCAGAGCCTCATGTTGATGTGCAAATTAATAGAAATGGCTTAATTTAAGATGTAAGAGCTAGCTAGAAATATGCCTAAGACATTTTCCAGTATTGTAATTACTAAAGTTTCTGTGTGTTTATTTGAGACTGAACAGCTGTGAGGCCAGGTAAAACAGAAACTTCTTTCCACAGAGAGGCCCCTTCATATGAGTCTAAGCAAACAGCCCCTTTGATCACACATATAGTATAGAGGACCTTGGTCATGACTCAAAGTGATGTGCCAGACTTTGCTGACTCCCCTTGGGAAGCCTTACCTTCTCTGAGGAGTGGATGGGGGATTAAAAAGTGTGAGGAGCAGGAGGTTCGGAGGTAGTGGGAACTGGAATTGCTATGTAAAATGAGAAAAGACTGTTTATAAATAAATAAATAAATAAATAAATAGAAAAAGTATTGTTAATGTTAGATTCTAATCAATAGCAAGAACTCCATTTTATTCATTTTTTCTACTCTGAACTAAAACCCACAATTTTCTCAGGCTTGATTACAACCCCTACCCTCATTACATAGGTATCAATCCTTTTCTAGAATTAGGCCAAACCATAAAATCCAATCATTTTCTGAGTTATCTCGGCCACTAAATTGCCCAGCTTCCTGAAAGTGTACCACTTTGGAAATCTCCAACCACTTTTGCCCATATTACATTATGATGACATAGGGGCACAAGAACTGTCATTTGTGGTTTATATCTTTAAAACTGGCTGCTGCCTTACCTCAGGAGTATGGTCTGGAGCCCAATTCCTGTCACCTCCCTAATACCAGTTTTTCTAAATAAATTCTTAGCCTGCTTCAACCCAGTCTTTTGTGATGGGTTATTCCTGGATCATGGACTGTAATATTTGTATGTAGAATACAAATACTGTTAATTCTAATAATAAAGAAATAGAAAACTGCCACAGTTTAAAGCCAAATTTAAAGCAAGCTTTAATTAAATACTAGCCAGATGGATAGGCTGTGGCAAGGTCCATACCCAGGTTCTAGAGTATGGCCCAAATCACAGATTTTAGCAGCTTAATAAAGAAATCCAATAATTTATTGCATTTCCCATCAGATCCAATCAGGGACAAGCATCATCTTGATGTACCTTCAGTCTGTGAACCTCCCACCCACATGTGATCAAGTGCACTGATGAAGATGGGTCTAACAAACGTGCATAGGGGAGTGAAAACATGTGATTTCTTATCTTCTATAAACAGTATCTGCCAACATTTCAGAAACTGTCTGTTCTTAGGCAAAGAACTTTCAGATCAGAGACATTTTTGTTTCATGGAACTCTTAGGCATAGTAATTAAAATTTAAAATGTATCTTTTACTCTCACACTACCAAAAGCCTATGTAAAAATTTTCAGGGGATGCCATTCTGTTTCATCATTACAACTGAACCAATTATGCATGTTAGTAGTTATTTTAACAAAGACATTGGAAAGAGATAATTTGGAAACCTATGGGAGAAGAATAAATTTGGAGGAGACTCACACATCAATAAATATTTCAACGTCTCAATAGCAGATTTCACTTAGCATAGAAAAGGAAAAGTATATATGAGAATATATAAAAATACTACATGATTAAAATGCAAAATATTAAAGAAACAAACCAAAAAATAGAAAACATATGTTAAAATTAATTAGAGATTTAATCAAGAGTAGATTAGACAGATTGAATATTTTTGATTCAATCCATTCTCTTTACTTTTCTTGACAGGGTTGAAAGATCTCATAACAGAGTAGGGAATATTTGGATATGCTGAACAAGCATTATTTATGACAGCTCTCAACCTTTGGTCAGTGACTATAATTCTGTTAAAACAGGAATCATAAAGTAGAAAATTCAGTGATGGTCATATTAAAGAACAGGATGAAATGAATGATCTTGGATCCAGAATCTGGATGCTGTTTGTTATTGAACTGTTTGAATGCTGAGGAAGGAGCAACAGCTGCTAAAATATATTTGTTTATAAATGTCGCTTAATTAATCCAAGATAAGTATTTTGAAAATATCTTGACTTCACAATTGAAGTCAAATGTTATGTTATTGGAGAAGAGGTTTTGCATTTGTTTCCACAGGAAATGAGAGGCTGTGGATTCATTCTGGGTTAAGGGAAATCAGATTTTATCAAGAAAGACCCACTGAGAAATTTCCGATAGCAGTGGATGGTCCAGATGTCTGAGTTCTACATCTAGAACAGATTCAAGACTGCTGACTGACAAGATGAAGTCTCACAGGATACTCCAATCAGGACTTGATCATAATTCCAAATTTTCTTGATATCCCCATAAGATTATCAGCACCCCAATCAACAGGAAGTAGCCTAGAAAACTATGCCCACATTTCCAAAAAATGAACTATGGATATTTTCCTTTGTTTAGAATGTTGGTTACAAGTTGCTATGGATAATGGTCAGGCAAAAAGCTAAACAATGGATATTAGATTCAGACTTCTTGTTTTTTTTTTTTTTCAAGAGGGGGAGTGCTGTGGGACAATGTTCATTTATCCTATCTATCACCTGTATTATTTTTAATAAAATGCTGCTTGGCCAGTAGCCAGGCAGGAAGGATAGGTGAGGCAACCAGGCAGGAAGTATAGGTGGGGCAACCAGGCAGGAAGTAGAGGCGGGGAAATGAGAATTCTGGGAAGAGGGAAGTTTCAGTCTGCAGTTGTGACCCAGACACAGAGGAAGCAAGATGTAACTGCCTCGCCAAAAAAGGTACCAAGCCACGTGGCTAACATAGACAAGAATAATAATAATTTAAGATATAAGAATTTGTTATTAAGAAGCCTGAGCCTGGGGCTGGAGAGATGGCTCAGTGGTTAAGAGCAAATCCAGAGGACCCAGGTTCAATTCCCAGCACCCACATGGCAGCTCACAACTGTCTGAAGATCCAGTTGCATGAGGATCTGACACCTTCACACAAATGCATGTAAAATAAAGTTAAATTAACCATAAAAAATAATTTAAAAAAGTAGCCTGAGCCAATGGGCCACTCAGTTTATAACTAATGTAGACCTCTGTGTATTTCTTTGGGACTTAACGACTGCAGGAACTGGGCAGGACAGAAAACTCAGTCAACAGAACACAATTCTTTTTGCACAGGAATTATAAAGTAGAAAATTCAGTGATGGTCATATTAAAGAACAGGATGAATGATCTTGGAATTCATCACTACTGAATTACATATTGCTTTCATGTTACTTAGAATGGTATAATCAACAACTGAAAAGCAACATTAAGGTCTCATAAAGCTGTAAGTCAAATCAAAGATTCCTGCTGCTTTGTTAGCATGTTGATTTAGATTTGATATGAGGGACTGAAAGAAAGATGAAGAGATGCCACATGAGTCATTTTGCACATGACTTTAGGATGAGGTAATTTCCTAGATACCGGCTTCAGTGAAAGTTCAGGTCCCAGAGAGGATGTGTGAAATTGGTAGGGAGTGTGTGTGTGTGTGTGTGTGTGTGTGTGTGTGTGTGTTTGTGTGTTTGTGCATGTGTGTGTGTTGTATATGGGTGTGTAGGTGGATGAGAATGCTGCCAGCAGTGTTTAATTGAAGAAAAGAATACATCTTTTATATTCTATATTTGCGCATAGGATTAAATGTGAGAAAGGGGGGCATGTGAGTTGAAGTGTGGCTTGAGAGCATGGGTTGAGGTATTGACCATGACCATGGGCACCAGCCATATGTTAATGAAAAGGCCATAAGTCCATAAGTCCCTCTTGCCAGGGATAAAGAGAAACACTGCTTTATCAAGCAGGAACTTTCCTCAAGCCCCCAAGAGAATGAAAAGTTTTATACAAATGCCTGACCTTAGGATAAGTACTTCTGAGAACCAACAAAGGAGTCCCCCACTTCATACTATACCAAACCCTATACTACAATTTCTTAGTCTTACTATATGGTCCTGTTCTCCTCATAATGCTCTCAAAAAGAAGGGTCCTGGGGATTTGAGGAAAGTTCCTGCTTGCTAAAGCAGTCATAGTCCTTATTTCTTGCAAGAGGTATCTGTGGACTTTTCATTTACATATGGCTAATGCCTACTATCATGTTAAATGCTAGACTTCTCAATTTCTGATGTCAACCTACTCTCCAGCTCACATGCCTCCCTTTCTTCCATTAAAATGTATGTGCAGTTACAGAGTATAAAAGGTATATTCTTTTTCCATTTTGCTGTACCATTATGATTTCTCTATATTTATTAATTGAATTAAAGAACTGAACTGTAGAATTTCATCCTTGGGATCAGGTGTGTCTAGTAAATCTCTAATTTTTCTGTTCTTGGTGTAATTAGGAGGGTACAATATAATTCCTGGGTCACAGTGGCAGAAAATTTTTTCCAAGAAATTATTTTGTTTGGAGAGGCTGCCATTATACACATTTTTATCCTTTACCAAAATCCACACAAAATTGCCAAAGGAAAAGGCATTAATAGAGAGAATAATTAAATGTGAAAATCAAAAGGTGCTGGAGAAGCGTGGTCTGCAATGTAAAAATGCTGAAACTTTGTCAAGCAACAACGGTCACCATGCGGTCCAGGCCAGTAGTTTCTTTCTTTGGTCATTTTTTAAAGTTTTATTTTTTATTAGTTTTTGGAAAATTGTATATTTTTTATCATATTCTCCCTCCTTCCAGTCTTCCCTTGTCCAGTTTCTCTTTGCTACCCAACCATCTTTGAGTCCTTTCTAGAAGCAATAAATGAGTAAGTCTAAAAAGTCATAACCAAAACACCATCCAGACGAATCTGTGATGTGTAAATATTCCTGAATGTGTGATCTTCTGTTGAAACACCATCAACTTACCAGAAGTTATGCTCTTAGGAAAAATCATCTCTCCCTCTTCTAACCGATAGTAATTGTCAATAAGTGCACAGCTAGGAATTCCCGGGATTGCATGCCCAACTCTCACCTCTATGATGAGATTTCCTCTGGCTTTAGTTAACACAGGTTTTGTACATACTGTTGATGAAATTTGGATATTGCAAATAGATAAAACCACATAGTAGCTTTATTGTCTACAGAAAAACAATAGCAAAATAGCAGAGAATTTGCAGAACTTTGAATGTTTGAGGAGCTTGTTTTCTATACCTAAAAAAGTGACAGTTACCTACTGTATGACACATGTATACATCCAGGTGTTATGTAATGTTATATTAAGCCTCGAGCTTCCCAAACTTCACTTGAAAATTTTTTTTAAAATTCCAAAATTTTACTACCAGATCTGAGCCATGAGAAAAGCAAGAAGATCCCAGAAAGTCAGAGAAGAAACAACCCCAAATTCTCCTCAGAAGTCCAGCTGCATATACTTTGTTTCTGAACTTCAGTTTCACAGCACTTCACATCTTCCATCACAAGGTGAATTCTGATTCTTTTCCCAGACTCACAACCACTAATGCAGATATGAATGCTGATTCTGCTTCTAATTAGTTCCTACAGTCAATGCAGCATTGAAACCTAATCTGGAGTCTAATCTGTCTCCAAGCTACTATCTTCTGTCTCTACTATCACCAACTCAGCTCAAAATTCCTGTATCTCTTACTGTCATTTCTATGTTAATGCTCTTACCACACATTGGCCTATTCAGTTCATGGTGATGTTCTGCCATGTGTGAAGTTTTTGAATCAGTACACTCTATTGAACTACATGTTTTCTCTGGTGTCCCTCCAAATATAATAAAATATGCTATAGGATCTGTTCTGCTTTTGTCCTTTAGGTCTATCTCTGTACCTATCAATGGACTTTAACCAGACTTGGCATGCTCCTCAGCCTCTGTCTTTACAGTTGTAGTGACATTTTCCTGTGGTTCTGTTCATGCCTAGTTCTTTCTTTGTCTTCCTGTCTCATTTTAAGGACTTCCACATGTACTTCTCTTTCCTTAATCACTGTATCTCACAATGCATTTCCAAGATACCATTAATTCCTGGCGATAGTCTTTGTTTTTTTTGTTAAGCTCTGAGTATTCAAAATATTAAATCATTGCCTGTCTTATTAACATTATATCCTCTGAAAGAAGCACATATCTGAGATTATAATTAATATGAAAGTGAAATCTGTGTTCCGCAGACCTCACATGTACATTTACCTAATTATATCAATGTTTCTTCTCAATTCCTAGATATGATGTGATCTGGTCATTCACTTGTATTCCAAAATACACAGTTATTAATGAAAATAGTCTATAAATTTAAGCCATGTCTTCCCAGCACAGAGATTTTTTTTTTTGCTTTCAGACTCAAAATTCTAATTTCTGCCTGTTTCTCTGCTGTTTCTCTTTACAGTTCATCCTTCATCAACAACTTGAATGGGTGTTCTAACCACCAAGCTGTCTTGAAGAGAATCTTAACCCACAGTGCACTTTTCTGCCCTGTGCTGACAGGTAACAATTGAAAGTGTGCTTAATCTGTTTCCAGAAAATTTCCAGTAATCTGTACACCATGTTCAACACTGGAAGTAAAAACTTAGTTGGTGGTGCCTTTTCTATTCCTTTATGAACTTTTCCCATAGGACTTTCAATTAGCTTCTTTAAAAACATTGCCTGAGATGCCATTAAATTGGTCATATTCAGATTATTTCTCTATAGTCATACTGTCACAACCAGAGGAAAAATCTGTTTGTCTATGTTTCCCCTACAATATCCTGAAACTTGGAGCAGCTCAAGATTATTGTATTATGCAATTAATTCTTCATCAACATTAAACATTTTCCTAGCTCTAATTGAAAAATCTACTAAATTGAAAAACCAAAAAAAAGAAAAGAAAAAAAACTACTAAGTGTGAATAGAGTACCATGAAGTTAACATCTATCACATAGGAACATTTAAATATTAAAATATTTTGTGATTCTTTCAAAATTTAGATGCAATACACAAAATAATCATACCTCATAATTAGATTTCCTTACATACATATCTGTTTGTTTTAGATTATAGATAAGTACAATCACAATTAGTGAGCTATAAAAGGACAATGAATTGCTACATAATAGTTTTCCACTGAGGCTGATGTAATATCTTACAGCAGTCCAGAGTCAGGCAAACAACTCAGTAAGAACCTTTTCCTCTTTATTGTCTGGTGATTAGTCTACCGAAAAATCCCTTGCTAAATTGACTAATCATAAAATATATCAATGAGAGAAGGATTTGATTCACAGAAAGAGTGACTTCACTACATCTAAAATAATGTGAATTTATTTTTAATCATCACAAGAACATCTTATAGATAGTGAAATAGTAATGCAGACTATATTACCTATATTATATATATATATATACCTATATAAACTTATATAACTGTATATATTATATATTACTATATATATAAACTATATATATAGTTTTCTTATGAGAAGAAGACAGATGGAAAATAGACTGCAAAGTCTGATCTTGCAGCATCGTAAGATGTTCTGTAGTCCAGATATTGCTTGAGTATAAGAATTCATGTGTCACCGGGCAGAGGTGGCATGTGCCTTTAATCCCAGCACTCTGGAGGCAGAGGCAGGTGGATCTCTGTGAGTTCAAGGCCAGCTGGTCTACAAGAGCTATTAATGTGTCAATGCTAGGTCCTCATTTTAATGATGTGAGAGGCACTGTAGTATATGAGAGGTGTCATACAGGAGAAACCAATAGATTTTGGGAATGTGTCTTAATAAAGCATGCAGAGTTTTTAAGGGAGCCATTGATTGATCTCAAGAGAATAAACTATGATAAAGGCCAAAATTTTTGAGCCTTCATAACTGTGAGTAAAGAAACCTTTTTTCTTTTCACAGATTGAGCCTCTAACTTTTGTCTACAATAATTCAAAATAATGCAAACTGAAGTGCTGCAGGCCCCCAAATTATCCTTGCCTTCCTAGTGATAAGAAGAATTTTGGATAAAGAGATTGTTATAGAATCATTTCTAAAAATAAAAATAAAATGAAAATTGAAAATTTAAGCACAATAAAATGGTTCTCCAATTCAAGATGGAAGATTCATAAAATATATATTCTCCTTCTATATTTATGTCAAACCTTGTGACATATGAAATTTGTTTACTCCCACATGTAGAGAGCAATGGAGAAATGAGCCAGAGACTTTGAAAAGCTTCTAAATGACACAAAGCACATGGATGTAGGAAAATAAAACTGGTACTGGTGTCCTAAATGTATGCAGTGGAAATGCCTGAAATGGTGAATGCTAAGAGCAAGGAGCTAGGAAAATCCAAAGAGCAAATTAAGGAGCTTAGAACACATGGTAGCGAAGTGACAAACACATGGAAAACTCTATAGGAATAATAATATAGGAAACTGAGGATGAACCTGTAACTTCAATGTATAGTGGAAAGTTTTTACAGGAAATTTAGGAGAAAATTGTGAGGGAAAACTCTGATAGTGAACTGAGAAGATGGAATCACTGATATGTATTAAATGACATATCTAGTTACAGACATCTACAGTTAACAACTTCAAGACACAGAAAAATATTTTAAAATTTTATTTAAATTTAACATATACCAAAAACCATGAAAATAAACATGTTTATAGATTTTTGGATGTATATATAAATTACATAATGTACAAATCAAATTGAATAGTATCTGTCTTTCAGCTTTTAAAAAAGATTGATTTGAAAAATGCATACATTTATATCAAATAAGTTTTTCCTCCCTGATTCCTCCCACACTCTCTTCTCCTCCCTACCCACTGAATTTTATTTCTTTTTCTCTCTAAGATTAAAAAAAAAGCATACCCACATACAAACACAAAAATGGGAATCAAAATAAGCAATAGAAGATCAACATTACAATAAATAAATAAATGGATAAATAAATAAATAAATGTATAAACAAAAAAAAAAAAGCTGAGACAGATTGAGCCCCCAAGGTGCAGGTGAAGAGCAGAAGGTGGGAGAAGATGAGTTAGGAAGTTAGGACCGTGAGGGGCTGGTCCACCTACTGAGACAGTGTGCCTGATCTAATGGGAGCACACCAATCCACCTGGACTGGGACTGAATGAGCATATGATCAAACCAGATTCTCTGAATGTGGCGGCGAAAGTTGGCAGATGGAGAACCCACAAACAATGACACCAGGACCTATCTATTCTGCATGTATTAACTTTTTGAGAACCGAGTCTTTTTGAATGCACTCCTTCCTAGGCCAGGAGGGATGGGGGTGGGCCTTGGACTTCCAACAGGGCAGGGCACCATGCCCTCTTACAAGGAAGAAGGGGGAGGGAGGAGGGGTGGGGGGGTAGTGGGAGGGGACCGGGAGAAGGGGAAGAAAGGGAAAAAAATTTATTTCTTTAATTATGTTCTTGAATGGAAAAAATAAAACAAAACAATGTATGGAAAAAAAATTTATTATTTAAATCTAATAAATGCCACAATTTAACCTAAAAAATAATAAAATAAAATAAAAAAGTACCATTGAGCTTATATGTTTATTTTTAATTGTTTTTATTGTGTTATATATTTTTCTCTTCTCCGCTCCTTTCTTCTCCCCTACCCTTCTACCTTCTCTCCTGGTCCCTATGCTCCCAATATACTCAGGAGATCTTGTCTTTTTCTATTTTCCATGTATGTTCTATTTGTTGTCTAGATTCTCTGGGATTGTGAATTGTAGGCTTTTTTTGACATTGTGTGTAAAAGCTACTTATGAGTGAATACATATGCTTGTCTTTCTGTGTCTGGGATACTTTAATAAATATGTTTTCTAGATCTATCCATTTGCCCACAAATTTCAAAATGTCCTTTTTTTTTCTGCTGTGTAGTACTTCATTGTGTAAATGTACCACATTTTCCTTATCCATTCTTCCATCAAGGGGTATTTAGGTTGCTTCCAGGTCCTGGTTATGACAGACAATGGTGCTATGAGCATAGTTGACCACATGTCCTTGTGATATGATTGAGAATTCTTTGGGAATATACCCAAAAGTTGTATTGCTGATTCTTTAGGTAGATTCTTTCATAATTTTCTGAGAAATCGCCATACTGAAATCCAAAATGGCTGTACCAGTTTACATTCCCACCAGCAATGGAGGAGTGTTCTCTTTACCCCATATCCTCTCCAGCATACGATGCCAGCAGTGTTTTTGATCTTGGCATTTTTACAGTGTAAGATGAAATCTCAGAGTTGTTTTGATTTGCTTTTTTATAATGGCTAAAGATGTTGAGCATTTTTTTGAGTGTCTTTCAGCTATTTTAAATTCCTCCATTGAGAGTTCTCTGTTCGGGTCTGTACCCCATTTTTTATTGGATCATTTGTTCTTTTGATAACCATTTTTTACAGTTTTTATATATTTTGGAGATCGGTCCTCTCTCTGCTGTTGAAAACATCTTTTTCCATTATGTAGTTTGCTGCTTTGTCTTGTTTACTGTATCCTTTGCTTTACAGAAGTTTCTCAGTTTCAAGAGGTCCCATTTGTTTATTGTTTCCCCCAGTGTCTGTGCTCCTAGGGTTATATTTAGGAAGTGGTCTCCTGTGCCAATATGTTAAAGTGTACTTCCCACTTTCTCTTCTATGAGGTTCAGTGTGGCTCGCTTTATGTTGAGGTCTTTGATCCAGTTGGACTTGAGTTTTGTGCATGGTGATAGATATGGCTCTGTTTTCATTCTCCAGTGAGTTTATTCTGTGTTTGTCAACTACTTTTGGGAATGGAGTTTATCTTGAAATACCAAGTGTGATTTTGTTGGAGAAAATTATTATTTTTTTTTTTTTGCCAGCGTGAATTAACTGCACATAGCTCCTTACTTAAGATTGGTAGACCGAATCAACTTCCCCTTCTCAGTGATGGGACCCCATCCAGTTGGAAACTGTGCAGGTGCTGTGTGTGCTACCATCATCTCTGAGGTAATGTTTGTGCAACAGTCTTGATGTGTCTGGAAAGCACTGTTTCCTTGAAGCCATCAACTCTGGATCCAACAGTCTTTCCTGTTCCACTTCCCCATTGATAACTAAACTGTGAGCAGGCAAGTTTGATATTATATCTCATTTAGGACTGATTTCTCCAAATTCTCTCACTCTCTGCACATTGTCCAGTGTAAGTTTGTTTTAGTTCTCATCTACAGCAAAAATCTTCATTGATAAGGACTGAGTGATGCACTGACCTATGAATATATCAATATGCTTTTGGGAGTTGGAGTTATTTTATTGCTATATTCCTTCAATATTATGCTTCCCTAGTTCCATAACTGATCTATTCTCAGGTCCCTGTCCGATTTATCAGTATTGGTTATGGATTCCATCTCATGGTTTGGGCCTTAAATCAAATCAGAAAATGGTTACTGCCAGAATATTTGTGCCATTATTGTAACAGTTTATCTTACAGGCAAGTCACTGTTGTAGTTTGCAGCATTTGTAGTTTGAGATATTAATAATTACATTTTTCTTTTGGGAGCATTCAAAGTACCTTTCAAGACCATAAACATTCATCAACAGGATAAAGTTTCTAGTTAAACACCAGCTTGATTCATTCTTGCTCAATGACATGTAAATGTTTTCTTTACCAATAGTGTCTCACCATAAAGTTGTGGAGAATAGCCTAGGCAATAGCCTCAACATGATATATATGTCAGGATTTGAATTATTTATGAGTGTTTTTATTACTCATTGCCCATTGCAATTAAAAGCATCTTTAACCTAGTTTAAGAGCAGCACAGATCTACAGATATAAACATAAATATCTAGAAAAGAGTTAGACATGGCCAATTTAAATAATAAGAAGAGCAGGATCCTTCATGCTTCTGACTTCCCAAGCCATGGTTTTATGATTGTTTGTTATTTTTTTTTTTAGAGTCAGATTTACAAATATCAATTCTGAATTCCCTTCTGGGGAGTAGGCCACAAGTCCATTCAAGAAGTGGTTGGGGACTGTCAAGATACTTGGCTCTAGTGGGGATCCCAGGTGTCCACGGGGATATCTCCAGCTAGGTACTTGGGCAGCAGAGGAGATGGTGCTGGAACTAGCCTTGTCCCATAGTCACATTGATGAATATCTTGATCACAACCATAGAAATGTCATCCGATGGATGGAGATAGAGACAGAGACCCAAATTCGCATCAGAGCAATAGACTGAGCTCCCAAGGTCCAGTCGAAGAGCAGAAGGTGGGAGAAGATAGGCAAGGAAGTTAGGACCGTGAGGGGCTGGTCCACCCACTGAGACAGTGTGCCTGAACTAATGGGAGCTCACCAAATCCAGCTGGACTGGGACTGAACGAGCATATGATCAAACTGGACTCTCTGAATGTGGCTGCCAATGGGGGCAGACTGAGAAGCCATCAACAATGACACTAGGACCTCTCTCTTCTGCATGTATTATCTTTTTGGGAACCTAGTCTATTTGGATGCATACCTTCCTAGGCCGGGATGGAGGGGGTAGGGCCTTGAACTTCCCACAGGGCAGGGCACCATGCCTTCTTTTAAGGAAGCAGGGGGAGGGAGGAGGCGTGAAGGGAGCAGGAGAGGACTGAAAGAAGGGGAGGAAATGTAATTTTTTTTTTAATGGAAAAAAATAAAATTAAAAAAAATAAAAATAAAAAAAAAGAGAAGTGGTTGGTTACCTATATAACAGCTGTGACATTATTGTACTAATGGACATATCTTACCAGCAAGTCAGTATTGTAGCAAGCAAAGTTCAGTGCTGGATAAGACTCTTGATGTCTTAGTCCTCAGCAACCTGCATAATACTTTCTGGGACTCTGAAAATTAGATAGTAGGGACAGTTTCTTGATCCGTTCCAGGTTGATTTCTCTATTCCCTACAATAAAACTGTGTGGTATCTTCAGCAATAGGAACTTGTCATCTAGTTAAATGCTTTAATTTAAAGTGTTTAAGTGACATATAAAAACATAAGAATTGTTCATTTCAGGACTGGTGGTCTTCTTTGCTTATGGATGCTTGTATCTACTTTTGCTTTGTGCTTTTACTTTTCATAGTTTCTTTAACAGAGTATACAATATGTATTAATCAAACTAGGGAATTAGAAATTCCTGTTCTTGTAATTTCTTTGATGGTGTAGCCCTTGAGTTTTGTCTAGTGTTTCATGGAACAGGTGATAAATTATTATAAGCTACAGATATAAGGTTTACATTATAACTTATTTCTACTTTTTCTGTTACATCTTATTTAACCTTCCTCTAAACAACCCACTTCTTATCCTTTACCAGCAACATTATATACCCATTGCCTTTATTGAACTGCATATATGAAAGAGAATATGAGACCCTTGCATGTGCTTGGGTATTTAATTTAATATATCATATCCTACTCATTCTGTATAATAACAATTTATTTTATTCATACTTATGGTTGAATTGTTTTTATCATATATTTGTTAAGTCTACCTGTTCATCTTCAAATGAATATATATTCTGGGTCCCATGAATAGCACTGGAGTAAGCACAGGGATTTGTCTATTTATTCTATAAATTGATTTATTATACTTTAGATATAATCTGATACTAGAATACTTGTATTATTGGGAAGATTCATTTTAGTATTTTAAGGAATTTCATCATGTAGTTTGAATTTGCATTTTCCTGGTAGCTTATTTTGCATATTTATAGGTCATTTCAATTTCTACTTTCATGAAATATATAATCATATTTTAATTGCTTTGCTATTGGCATTTTTTAGTTATTTCTGTATCTGGATATTAATCCTTTTCAAATGAGTATTTTACTGGTATTTTCTTTTATTCTGTACATTGTCCTTAAATCTTTTTGATTCCTTCCTACAAAAGCTTGCTTCCTAGTTTAATACAATCACATCCATGCCTTTTCTTGCCTCTTTGCCTTGTGGTTTTGAATTACTGAATAATTAATGCCGAAAAAACTAGTTTCTCATATAAATGATGAACAGATAAATGCATTCATTGTTCTCTCTGTATACATACAAAATCCATTTACCCTTTGTTTTTTTAATAATAACTTAGTCTACACCATCATTTTGTGCAGAGTACCAACAGTATTATACCAGGCTTCCTGCATGTGCATGTGCTATAACTGCTTCCTTCCTCCAGTTTATATGTTGCTCACAAAACATTTTCAAAATACTTAAAGGTATGACTTAGTTGAAGTAGGCAGCTACTTCAACTTTGTTGAAGAAAGTGTGTAACTGTGGAAGAAGGCCTTGAGTTCTCATATATGCTCAAGCCAAGCCCAGTGAGTCAGTTCAATTCTTATTGCCTACAGTGCAAGATGTATCAACTCTCATTTCCCTCTCCAGCATCATGCCTGCCTGCATACGACGATGTACTGTCAAGATGATAGTGGACTAAAACTCTGAAACTGTAAGCTACCTAAATAAAAACCTTATATAGTTTGAAATGTATTCTGTTGCATATTTAAGCTACCCAAAGATTACTTTTCCATCACATTAAAAGTAAAGTCCAGCCAGGCAAAGGTATCTCATGACTTTAATCCCAAAACTCAGGAAGTAGAGACAGGTGGATCTCTGTGGGTTTGAGGACAGCCTGGTCCAAAGAACTAGTTCCAGGAGATCTAGGGCTGGTACACAGAGAAACCCTAAATTGAAAGACCTAAATAAATAAATTCCAAACTACTTACCTGGTTTATTTCTACAGGTGTCTTAGCTTGCTTATATGCATGATTTTTCTTAACTCATGTATCATCTCCATCTAGCTATAGTCAAGTATGATCCCTCTACATGCCAGGAATTATCTGTCACATTATTTGTCTTTTAATAATGTTTGGTTCATAGATATTTGCGTAATCTATAAGCTGTCTTATTCACATATTTGTCTAATTTGATATTGATTATTTCATTCAACCTCATCTAATTCTGAGCAAGTATCTCATCTATTTTATTTTATTAGTCATTTATAGAATAATCTATATTATTGTAATTTAGAAAAGTGGCATAAATATAATATATGTTTAATAAATATTATTAAATGAATATCCAAAGTAGCAGTGCAAAGATAATGTATGCAAAATTGCCTGACGTAAGCTAAAGAAAGATATTCTGACTGTTTTTCTGTTAACTTGACACAAGTTAATGTTATTTTGAAATACGAAATATATCAATCGAGAAAATGCCATCAGTATATTGGCCTATGGGCAAGTCTGTGCTACATTTTCTTGATTGAAGATCAATGTGGGATTACCCAGCTCATTGTGGACAATGCCAATCTTGTGCTAGTGATCCTGTGAGATATACAAAACCAAACTGCACAAGGAATGAAGAGCAAATAGGTAAGCAGCACTCCTTCATGGCTGTGGCTTCACATTCTTTGTTAAGTTTTTCTGTCCTGCCTGAGTTCCTGCCCTTAGGTCCCTATATGTAAGATGAAATAAACCCTTTTTTAGCTGTCTTTCATCCTGTTCTATCATATCAATCAAGAACCTAAGACAGATGTGAAAAACATTGTTGTATCTATTCTAAGAATATACTAAGCCTACTGTTATGTGATCTTGTTTTGACAATCTGCCCCATGTTTAAAGAGTAGCTTTACCCTATCCTAGTAATTCCCTATTTCACATCACATGACACTGAAAGTAATCTGACAAACATTGACTAGAATGTTTAAAAATATCTTTATAGGCCAGGTTGTGGTATCACACACTTTTAATCATGCAACTCAGGAGGAAGAGGTAGGCAGATCTCTTTGAATTCAAAGCCAACCTAGTCTATAAGAGATAGTTCCAGGACAAGCTCCAAAGCTATAGAGAAATGGTGTAGGAGGTTCTTCTGTATTTGTGTTGCTTTCATTGGTGAATAAAGAAACTGCCTTGGCCTTTTGAAAGGGCAGAAATCAGGTAGGCAGAGTAGACAGAACGGAATGCTGCGAAGAAGGTAGTATGGCAGATGCCATGAAACTCCTGTCTGAGACTGATGCTGGTTAGGAGTCTTTCCTGGTAATCCATGACCTCATGGTGCTATAAGGATTATTAAAAATGGGTTAAATCAAGATATGAAAGTTAGCCAATAAGAGGCTAAAACTAATGGGCCAGACAGTAATTTAATTAATACAATTTCCATGTGTAATTACTTTGGGGGTTAAGCTAGCTGGGTGCAGGGAATGTGGCCTGCTCGCCTCATACTACAGAGAAACCTTGTCTCAAAAAACCAAATAATAATAATATATCTTTATAGTGCTATATTTTTCATTTTTCTTCCATTTTAATTTCAGTCCTATTTCAGTTCTGCATCAGTTCATTTTTTTTACTAGCTTCACCTTCAAGTTATTTAATTTTGTCATACTTTTTGTAACTTTTGAAACTTATCTTAAATCCTTCCTGAAATAGAAAGAAGCTATGAACCAAAAAAGAAATTCTCTATTCTAGTTAAAAGTCAGTTAATGTAACTTGAACCTGAAATTGAAAGTGGAAGTATAATAAATGCAAACCATATAATCTACCTTGGTCTTATAAGAAAATAAAGATGAAAATTATGTTGACTTGTCCAAATCTTTCATGACTTGTGTTGTAAATGACTTATTCTAAGCCTATTTAATGTATTTTCATCATATTTGATAGAGAATTTGTGAGATACAAAGTTTCAAAAACCACAAATTATACCTCTGTCCTCCTTATTTCAGCAGAGTATTTAGCAAAAATGGAATGTACAATCACATGCTTGGTAATTGTGGTAGTTTAAATATTGATTCCCATGATATCATAAAAAGTGGCACTATTAGAAGTTGTGACTTTGCTGGAATAAGTATGGTCTTGTTGGAGAACATGTGTAACTGTGGAGACAGGCTTTGAAGTCTCATATATGTTCTAGCCATGCCCAGGGAGTCAGTTCACTTTCTTTTTCCTACAGATAATGATGTAATAACTCTCATCTACTTCTCCAGCATCATGTCTGACTGTTTGCCACCATGTTGCATCATGATGATAATTAAAACACTGAAAATGTAAGATACTCAATTAAATGTTTTCATTCGTAAGAGTTTCCAAGATTATTGTATCTCCTCAGCAATACAAACTGTAACTGAGACAGTTATCATATACAGATTACTCTTGTAACCCTATCTCAAAGTGCTTGCCATTCCTGAGATTCAATTTTTACAGGACACAGCTGTGATGATCACGAATGAATGGTCTTGATTGGCTTTTGGTTCAAAAGCTTTCTCCCAGTTCCTCAGATTGGACAGTTATCTATGAAGTGCTCTGCTGAGTAAAGCTTTGGTGTGATGAATAAATGGAATGGGGATTGGTCAATCACATCTCTTTCCTGAGTGAGAGTGAATTTGAGGCAGATAACAAAAAGTAATGGAAGCTATCTCCTAAAACAAAGCAAAGCAAAGAAGAGAGAGAAGCTCATTTATCAACAGCCGCTAAGGGCTCACAGAGAGAACATAGAATAAAGATGTGAAAAGATATAGGAGGCCTGTCAGATGCACTGTGATAACAGGTCTCTCCCAATATTTCAGAACATGGACTTCCCTTGAGTTTGTGAAATAACTTCTTGTTAGGCATAGAAATTTTCGCAATCTTAGTTTTTTGAAGGTGCAAGTAATTCTTTTTTTTTCCTCCTTGAAGCCAATTAGGTTTCCCAAAATTTAGTTAGTATATTTAGAATTTCAGAAGGGAACATGTCACATGAGGATAATTTGACAAAATAACATACATTAAATAACACCTACTAATTCTAATTGAAGGATAAGTTCTTTGCTGTTGGAAAAAGATTTGTTTTTTCAAAACCAAGAAAGTTCTTCAAATATATGACCCTCCCACACACACACTTATAAAAATATAAAGTTAGTGGTTATCCTATCTAATGTCTCAATCTATCAGTCCTATATAATCCTCAAATGTATAAATCCAAAATAGTGATAATTGTATTAAGATGATGTATTGTTTCAGCAATAGAAGTCTGCTCTCATGAATGGGATTCATACCTTAATGGAAGTGACCTAATTGAGATGCATACCCCATTCCATCAAGTTGAAAATACATTAACAAGTCCCTATAAACAAGTAAGCATGCTATTACTAAATTTATTGGGGTTACTTAAAAGAGCATAGGGTATTTACAAAATCATGGCTAACTCAAAGGCAATGATATTAACAAAAAGCCATCCAAGAATGGTTGATAACTTACATACCTAGAACTCTCTGCCTAAATTTCATGCAGTTCCATATGAGTTTTCTCCCCAGCAATTGCTTGTTGCTATTCTACCATTTAGTTGGGGCTTTAGGCATCTTGTTACTTTCTTGATATCCTAAGATACCTAAGTTGCATTTACTTCCTGGTTCATTTGAATCTTTTTTCTCCCTCCAGGAGAAAATGTTTCAGTTTTACACACAACCAAGTTTAGGCAGTAGAACATGAATAATAAAAAGGCACATTCAAGTGATAATTGTGAAAAAGCATTTCTTCACACCATATTAGATTCTCTTATCAAAATTCATGACAACTGCTTCTACCCAGTAAGACAGCAAAAACTATTCCTTTACTCTGTAATACTTTCTCATTACTGATGATAACTGTGAATTCACTCAATTTTCTTATTTGTATAAGAAAAAAAACCAAAATGCCTTATTCTCTCCAATAAGGGTTCTTCAATTAACAGTTTTCTAATCCCTCACCATCCTGTTACATTCTGATTATAACTTAGGGTTTATCATTTATGAGAGGCAAGCAACATAGATATAATTGTACAGTTTCCTATACTCATACCGATATTCATACTCAGTAACTTATTCAAGAAATATAAAAGTTCCAAATAATTTTAGCTCAAATGGCTCACATGTCTACATTCTCCACCACAATGGACATATGGAATACATAAAATATTTTTCCTGGAGTGAAGAAAGACACTTAAAAGAAATCCCACACTAACTCAGAATTGATAAATAGCTGGTTATTTATTTAGGAATAAACTCACAAATCAGAATCCTCTGATGGCATGGAGATCAGAAAATGAAATCTGCAACTGGAACAGAGAGGTGGATGCAGGCTCTGCATCAGCATATATAGTATAAGAGGCTACAACCTGGCACGTGGGTAACCACTAACAACTACTTTCCTACAGCACCTCCCCCTTTTGTTTAAATAAGAGCATTCTAAGCATAACCACAAAATTATATACAATAAAAACAAATATATTCAATAATTATCCTATTCTAACTAGTTTAAGTCTTTTATAGTAAATAACTTGGCCAAGTCATGAAAGGAAAGTAACTACAACTATCTACTCTTCAACCCCATTGAAGATCCAACAAGGGAAATAATATTACTATAGTAAGCAGGAACTTCCAAACAAGGAACTTCCAAAAAGTGCAACAAATGACAGAGACAACTGGCTACCTGGGCAATCATCCAAAGTGTCATTTGCAACATTGAAGCAACCAACTTTGGCTAAGGATTAGAATAACTGACATACCATTTTCAAGGCAGGAAAGTTTTCAAAACTGTCTTACAATGTTTTGGCAAGATTGACAGTGCTGCTTATCCATTTCCAGATACTATATATCTTGTCAGTGGTTGAGGCATGGGCATTTCTTTGCCCAAGAGCCAGTTTTGCCAAGAAAAAAAAAAACAAGCTCCAAGTGGAGTGTCTTCTGTGCTCAACATTCTCTCAGTAATAGATAGGTGCTGCCAGGAGTAATCGTGTCTCACTTCAACAGAACCCTAAGTTATTTAAATGCCATATTCTACAGCTCTTTGAAGAGGTTGAAGCTTATCAATCAATGCAGAATATAATCTCTATGTATATATAGAACCTTACTAGTCTAACCATAAGTATTACAAACACAGATGACTATTGATCTACAATTCTTAATACCTATATAACTTAAAGACTAAGACTTCATATTAGAATATTATACAATAAAAAATTGTGCATCAAATGAGGACAATAACCTCAAAATGTAAACAATGTATAAGTATCTTGATCAGAGGTAGAAATGTACATTGCAATATGATAAATATATATCAATATATAAAAAATGTTTTAAGCAGAGATAGAAGCATACATGCATACAATATTCAATATAATTTAACTTTGTACCAATATACAAGAATCTATACCAATATAATTGCCTATAAATAATAACTCACAAATATTTACTCTATTACTCATTATTATTATTAGTGTGAGTAAACTCACACTAACCTATTTTCCCATCCAATATTCCCTTTTTTTTCAAAGAGATCCCTGAGACTATAAATTTTCCCCCAAACATGCAACATTATTCCAATTATAATCAACTCTTAAATGATGTCCCTAACCCTGAAGACAAACTTTGTTAAGAGAGGGGATGTTGTCTTCTAGAATTACTTCCAGCTGTCATGGGGTGATGTTTTTTCTATGGGATCCTGTGAAAGTAAAATGATGGTTAAGTTCCTAAGATTAATTTCTGGCATGATTGCAAATAGTCTCTGAGTATTTGGTAGGATTTTTCTGAGCTTCCTATTTGGATGTCTCGTCGGAACATTGTAAAAAAAAATGCACCATATCAGCTAACCAAGTTGGAACCATCTTGAGCAGCTGGTACCCAAAACAGGTCTTGTAGTAGCACAATCAACATCAAGTTGTCATATCAACAAGGAGAAGTTGTTGTTGTGGGACCCCCTCTTCTTCCCGGAAACTTCAGAGATTAGTGTAGGAAAATTCATTGTTCATTGTGGAAAACTTAAACATTATTTGTATAGACATATACAGACATATATATTCAATGAAAGATATGGTAGAGACAAAATTAGATATGAAGAAAGATAAAAAAAATTTCTAAATTCTTTTTCCTTTCTGTCCCATATCATATGGCAATTGACATGAGAGAAACTCTGATTTTTTTTTTAAAGAACATGCTTGGATTTAGAGAAGGACAGAGCCATTGTCCAATTCCAAAACCAGCTCTATATATTCATAAATATATATACATATACATGTATATACTTTATCATTTGTACTTACTAATCATATTTGATTTTCTTGATGATCCTTATTGGGTAGTTATTTTTCCATCTGTCATGATTCAAACATCCAGGGTCTCTTGAATTTTTGAAGATGAGTATTTTTCTGCAAAGACAAGAACAGAACCCTGCCCCAAACCTATATGCTTTCCTAACCACCTGTATGGTTGTCCCCACTGTAGATGAGTTGTCATTTCTCTTTTTCAAGAGGTTTCTCCTTTCAAACCAAATCTTTATTAATTTTGATGGTATCCATAATTTTTCTTCTCCTGTGGAAACAAGAGCAAAATCCTGTCAGGGTCCGTGGCCTCAAAATAGAAACTATTACTTTACCCTCAGTGTATTGGTATGGAGGCACTTGAAATAACGAGACACAGTTCACAAAGTCATCTTGAAAGGGCATCTCAGGCTTCCTTCATCCTGAAGATCTACCTGCATTTATTATCCAAAAAACCTCTTATCCCTCAGCTAAACCAAAGTGGAATTCTCATTAATATTCCTTTTCCAGGGGACGCGGGGCTACGGAAAACACCTACAACTTAATTCACCAGCTTTGGAATCAACACTTCTTCCCAGGTGATCTTCATGATAATAAAGGGGAAGGAGCCATACCTCCTGGCCTTTGTCATGTCGCCAGCTTGTGGCAGGTCTAATGGCGCCAGCAACATGGTGCTGACCAATGAACCCCAAGGAAAGCTGGAGAAAGGACAAGAAGTACGAGAGAAAACATGGTGCTGACCACTGAACCCCAAAAGGCAACATGGATGAACCCCGAGAAGCAATGTGAATGAACCTCGAGAGTCCAACGTGGATGAGGACCATGAGGACTGAGTGCAGAATCCCGGGAAATGCTGGACAAAGGAACAAAAGCATGGAGGAGAACGTGAGGCTGATCTGCCCACCCCAAAAACCAAGGAAGAACTGACCAAATGGCAGCGACCCGCAAGAAAAAGTTCGGTGGACACGTGAGTAATGTGCACTTAGATAACAAAACGAGACAGTAATATTGGGAGTAAAATTTGTAAATATAGAAATATGGGACGAGTAGAAAGCAATCAAATGGCTATGCAGTTGATTGAAGATATTTTAAAAGACAGAGGAGAGAGAATACAGCAGCATCAGATACAAGAATTTTTAGAATTCATAGAGGAAATATGCCCTTGGTTTCCCCAGCGTAGGACCTTAGACATAGCCGTATGTAAAGAAGTAGGAATGAGAATCCAACAACATTATTGTAATTATGGACCAGAAAGCATCCCAGAAGATATGCCTTATTTCTGGATACTAATACAGGAAAGGTTGGACTTAAATCCTGACCAGCAGGAGATAGTTCCATCAGCTCTACCTGAGGAGTTGCTAGATACTCTATCAGAACAGAGCAGTTACAACAGGTCAGAGATTCAGGCCTTGAAAGGGAGTCTTCTTCTCTCTCACTAGCAAACAACAGCACTGAGAGACAGAGGCACGAGGGCAGGCAAAGGACCCTATACGGGAGCAAATCAACAGTTAGAATATGATATGGTAGCATATGTCCAGATCAGTGTAGCGGCCAAGAAGGCCTGGAATAAGCTTCCATCGTCAAAAGAACAGACTGAGAATTTATCTAGTATAAGACAGGCACCAGATGAATTATTTCAGGATTTTGTTTCCAGACTAACACAGGCATCTAATAGATTGATTGGAGACTCAGAAGCAGGGCAGATAATAATTAAACAGTTAGCATTTGAATACACCAATGCTATATCCAAGGAGGCTATAAGACCTTTTAAGAAACAAGGTAATATTGCAGATTATATCCGAATATGCTCAGATATTGGCCAATCATATACACAAGGAATGGCTTTAGCTGCTGCTTTACAAGGAAAGACAATTAATGGTGTCTTATCCCAGCAGGGAGACCTAGCCTCAGGAAGAGTGCAAGCTACAGAAAAACCTGGAGGCTGTTTTTGATGAGGTCTTATGGGACATCAGGTCAGATGATGCCCTGATAGGCGAGCAAGCCCTAGGACTAGAAAAGAACCAGGATTGTGTAGGAGATGCAGGAGAGGAAAGCATTGGACTAGCGAGTACAGATCAAAAAGAGATGATCTAGGAAATCCCCTTTCGGGAAATGGATTCAGGGGCCAGCCTCAGGCCCCACGACAAATTTATGGGGCAAATCAGCAATCTGTACCACCACAAGAAGATCTATACAAGACTTTTTCAGAGCCACCCCAGGTAGCGCAGGGCTTGACCTCAATTCAGCCATATACAGGGTTCTAACACCTGGGATGGGAATGCAAGCTCTCCCCACAGGGGACTATGGGACTTTACCAAAAGGCACTGTAGGGTTGCTGCTAGGGAGAAGTAGCACAACAATGCAAGGTATCTTAGTAGATCCTGGAGTTATCAATGCTGACTATGAGGGAGAAATCAAGGTGATGACTCACTCACCAAGTGGAGTTTCTGTAGTAAAGGCAGGTCAGAGGCTTGCACAATTAATATTACTTCCAGCTGTGCAAACCAACAATCTGAGTGAGAGAAAAGAGAGGAAAGGACAGGTTTGGTTCATCTGATGCATATTGGGTACATGCCATAGGTCATCAGAGACCAGAACTCACTTTGTTTATAAATGGAAAAAGATTTTCTGGCCTTCTAGATACTGGCGCAGATATTTCAGTTATAACCACCAGCCAGTGGCCTTCTAATTGGCCAAAAACGGAGACTATTACACAGCTACAAGAAATTGGTCAGACTAGAAATTCTGAACAGAGTAGTAATGAATTGCATTGGAAAGATGAGGAAGGTCATGAAGGAACTTTTAAGCCATATATTATTCCTTATTTACCTTTAAATTTATGGGGCAGAGATATAATGTCCAGAATGGGAGTATTTTTATATTCTCCCAGCACGACTGTTACTAATCAGATGTTTCAACAAGGATTATTACCTAATCAAGATCTAGGCAAGGATAATAAGGGAAAGGTTGATCCTGTCGTTCCAGACAGTAGACCTTCTGGAGCAGGATTAGGGTATTTTTAGGAGAGGTCACTAAAAGACCGGCACTCCATGCAGACCCAATAATATGGAAAAGTGATGATCCTGTGTGGATAAACCAGTGGCCTCTAACACAAGAAAAATGACAAGCTGCCTAGCAATTAGTGTAGGAACAGCTGGATAGTGGACATATTTCACCATCTAATTCTCCATGGAACTCTCCAATTTTGGTTATTAAAAAGAAATCATGAAAGTGGAGATTAATTCAGGATTTAAGGGAGGTTAATACAACCATGCAGCCAATGGGAGCATTACAACTAGGGCTGCCATCTCCAACAGCCATATTAAAGGGCACATATAATTATATTAGACTTAAATGATTGCTTTTCTACCCATTCCTTTAGTGCCACAGATTGTCAAAGATTTGCTTTTAGTATTCCTTCAGTTAATTTCAGAGAGCCAATGAGGAGATATCAATGGAATATTTTACCCCAGGGCATGCAAAATAGTGCCACTTTATGCGAGAAGTTCATAGCTCAAGCTATACAGAAAGCTAGAAATCAATTTCCACAGTGAATAATAATGTTATTCATTATATAGATGATATTCTGCTTGCTCATGAAGATGAGGATATTTTGCTAGAGACGTATGGATCGTTACAACAGAGCCTAAGCAATGCAGGGTTAGTCATTTCACCTGAGAAATTACAGAGGCATCCACCTTTTCAGTACTTAGGTCATATGTTATACCCTAAAGAAGTTAAGCCTCAAAAGATAGAAATTAGGAAGGATGACTTAAAAACTCTTAATGACTTTCAAAGGCTATTAGGAAATATCCAATGGCTGAGGCCCTATTCAAGGTTTCCTACAGGAGACCTTGAGCATCTAAGTGAAATCCTTAAAGGAGACAGTGATCCAAATTCCAGCACAGCTTTCAGAAGCTGCCAGACAGACTCTCTCACAGATACAGCAGGCTATACATGAACAGCAGGTACGCTATATCAATTACAACCAAACATGGCAGGCATGTATTTTATCTACAAAGCTAGCCCCTACAGCGGTTTTGTGGCAGAATGGACCACTTATGTGGCTGCATCTTACTGTATCACAAGTAAAAGTATTAAATCCTTATTTTGAAGCAGTAGCATGCTTAGCACAAAAGACCAGGATAGAATCTAGAAAATATTTCGGCAGAGAACCAGCTGTGATCAATGTTCCTTACACTAAGCAGCAAATTGAGTGGTTATTCCAAAATAGTGATTCTTGGGCAATTGCATTTGCTCAGTTTCAAGGTCAGATTAATAATCTTTTCTCAGTTGACCAGTTGCTGCAGTTTACTCAACTGCATTCATTCATTTTTCCTAAAACAGTAGCAAAGAATCCCATAAAGGGTGTTTTGTTAATATTCACTGATTGTTCATCTAATGGGAAGGCTGCTTATGTAGTCAATGGCAAAGGACATGCAGTACAGACAGAACCAGCGTCAGCTCAAATAGTTGAACTGTGAGCTGTAGCTCTGGCATTTAAGAATTTTGCTAATAAGGCTTTTAATCTATATACTTAGAGTCAGTATATTTATAATGTGCTGCAAGTCTTGAAAATAGTGTCATATATAGGAAATAGCAATGATCAAGTTCAGCAGATTCAGGAAGCCATACAACATAGAAAGTTACCATGTTTTGTTGGACATATCAGAGCACATTCAAGTCTTCCTGGTCTGTTAGCTGAAGGTAGTGCTCTAGCTGATGAACTTACAAAAATTATTGGTCTATCTCAGATTGAACTTGCTCAGCAATCACATGCTTTGCACCATGAAAACAGCTTAAGTTTAAGAAAGCAATTTAATTTGACTGGAGAAGCTGCTCGCCAAATTGTTAAGCAATGTGAAAAATGCCCACAATCTCTACCTGTGCCTCATTTGAGGGTAAATCCCCAGGACTGCTTCCAAATCACATATGGCAGATGGATGTAACTCATGTTACTGAGTTTGGAAAATTGAGATATGTGCATATGACAGTTGATACATATTCAGGATTCATGATGGTCACAGAACAAACTGGGGAAGCTGCCATGCCTGTAATAACTCATTGCTTGAATTGTTTTCATGCACGGGAACCCCAAAAGTAATAAAAATGGACAATGGGTCCAGATATCTTAACAAAGCTTTTCAAAATTTTTGTACTCAATGGAATATCATTCATAAGACTGGTATTCCTTATAATCCTCAAGGGCAAGGAATTGTGGAGCGTGCACATAGTTCCTTGAAAACACAAGTCCAAAAAACAAAGACAGGGGAGTTGTATCCTCAGACACCACACAATGCCTTGAATCATGCATTGTTTACACTAAACTTTCTAAATACGGATGCCCATGAGCGATCAGCTGCAGACAGATTGTGGCATAATGGAACAAAGACCACCTTTGCTACAGCAAGGTGGAGGGAACCTTGCACTGGAATATGGAAAGGGCCAGATCCCATATTAATATGGGGTTGAGGCCATGTCTGTTATTTTTCCTAGGGTGAAAACCAGGCTAGATGGCTTCCAGAGCTTTTGGTTCAATGCATTCAGCAGATGGACAACAGACCTGAACACAGCGTAGCCGATAACCATCCAGCAGGAGAAATGGAATAAGAGCAGCTCAAGGAGGAACCAGTGATCCAGCTTTCCCAGCCCCCACAGAGAGGAGTGCCTGAGTGAGACCTACAACTGCCACCACTCTACACTGCAGAGTGCCATTCTGCCTCCAGAGACTTCAGACAAAGAAATCCTGCTGCAATGAGCTTGACTATGGTGTCTGTAGCTTGCTGTGGTTTGAACCTGTTTGCTTCAGAGCTTAGATGCAGACTGACACAGAACTCATTTTTGGTTAAAATATAAAACCTAAGAACTAAGACCTAAGCTTTTCCCTTAGGGAGAGAGAGACACAAAATAAAGAATGACTAAAACCCCTCTTTACTTAAGAAGGGTCCAATCCAGCTGGACCAGGACTGAATGAGCATATGATCAAACCGGATTCTCTGAAAGTGGCTGTCAATGTGGGCTGACTGAGAAGCCAATGATAATGGCACTGGGACCTATCTCTTCTGCATGTATTACCTTTTTGGGAACCTAGTCTATATGGATGCACACCTTCCTAGGCCCAGATGGAGGGGGGAGGGCCTTGGGCTTCCCACAGGTCAGGGTACTCTGACCCCTCTTAAAGAAGCAAGGGGAGGGAGGAGGGTTAGTGGGGGAGTGGGAGGGGACTGGGAGAAGGGGAGGAAGTGTAATTTTTTTGAATGAAAAATAAAAGAATATTTTTAAAAGTTAAAAAAAAAACAGCTGCTCAGAGACTGAAAGTGGTATTTGATAACAGCAGATGGTATTATACTCTTACGGGTAAGGACCTGATATTTACAACTGCATATAAGATGATGAGCAAAACCTTGGTATTGACCAATGGTGCTAAAAAGTCAGTACTGACCGAAAAGAAATCTAAAAATGGTCGGTACTGACCAACAAGATATGAAATTATGATATAGAAAAAAGATAACTGGAGATTCGGTATTGACCGATGATGTGATAAAAAATATGATTTTGACTTGTTGCTATTGGCAATTACTGAAAAGTGGTTGTGACACAGTGAATGTTGAGTGTTGATGCATATGCTTAGAATGTTAGATCTAAGTGGTACTCTGAACCAGCGGAAGAAACCTTTTCAACTCAGGCAAATCTACTATCCTTTAAAATAGGAGACTATAGCCATTGGCAGCATAATTATTCATAAAGCATTATGATTTATTCCTGACAAAAGGTGGCTATTGAGACACAGGGCCTGAAAGTATATTCCTCTCCACTAATCCCTTTTCTTTACAGAGATCAGCAGTCAACGACCAGTTTGAAGCTTCCTTTTTCCCAGATGCCCAAGACAGGAGCTGGCATGTGTCAATGCTTGTTTCCAAAGATGGGAAAATTTGGAAAAAGGAAGAAGACTTTGCCCAAGCCAGGCACAATCCATCTGTCCTGTCACAGAAGCACAGGGGTTATTAAAATTTAATAAGAGAGAGTGAATTGCAGGCCCATATTTCATATCTCATATTTCATATGAGATATTTGCAGGCAGGCACCCTGGCTATGCTTAATTTCCAGGGCAGCTGCAGACCTGCCACAAGCTAGCCACATGACAAAGGCCAGGAGGTATGGCTCCTTCCCCTTTATTATCATGTAGATCACCTGGGAAGAAGTGTTGATTCCAAAGCTGATGAATTAAGTTGCAGGTGTTTTCCATAGCCCCCATCCCCTGGAAAAGGAATATTAATGAGTATTCCACTTTGGTTTAGCTGAGGGATAAGAGGTGTTTTGGATAATAAATGTGGGTAGATCTTCAAGATGAAGGAAGCCTGAGATGCCCTTCCAAGATGACTGTGTGAACTGTGTCTCGTTATTCCACGTACCTCCATACCAATACACTGAGGGTAAAGTAATAGTTTCTATGTTGGGGCCATGGACCCCGACAAAACTCCATCCCCAATGCAGCACATCTCCTGGCTTCCATTGTGAGGTCAGCACATCCTTGAAATAAACTGGCTGATTTAATTTAAAAGTCTTTTCTGTTATCCAATGTCTCTCTGCTGTTGTTGTCCCTTTCTCATTAGTGTTAAGAAAATTCAATGTTAAAAAAGCATTATGTAATCTATTTCTGAGGATATTTTCCACCATTTTCTGTTTGTTTAACATATCCTTTATAGTTTGATTTGATCTAACTGCTTGACCTGTAGGATTGTGTGGTATACCTGTAATATGCTTAATATTATAATAAGCAAAAAACTGTTTCATTTTCCTAGAGACATATGCTGGACCATTATCTGTCTTTACTTGTACAGGTATACCCATGATAGCCATAACTTCTAATAAATATGTCAATACTGAATCAGCCTTTTCTGAGACTAAAGCCTTTTCCCACTGAATACCTGAATAAGTATCAATGAGGTGGTGTACATTTTTTAATTTTCCAAATTCTGCAAAGTGAAACACATCCATCTGCCATATTTCATTCTTTTGAGTACTTTTAGGTTAGTCCCTGCAGGTAGAGGTATTTGGTTATAGAAACAGCAAGTAGGACATCTCTTTATAATATCCTTAACTTATTGCTATGTAATAGAAAACTGACATGATTTTTTATGAAACTTTGAGGCCTACAATATGCTTCCAATCAATAATTGATCAATTTCTGCATTCCCTTGTGCTAGAGGTCGTGGCAGACCAGTATGTAACCAGATGTGTGTTATGTATATAAGACAAAGCCTATTGCTGATTATGTCTAGCACCTGGATAGGTAATGAAGTCAATTCTGTATCATCTGAATAAATTCAGCAGTTTTAATATGAAAGATAACTCTTTCTGCATATGGTGAATCAGTAACTATATTAAGAGGTTCTTTAAAATCCCTTAACACCATTGGAATAGCATATAATTCTGCCTTCTGGACAGAATTATAAGGACTTTTTTCCATCTTACTTAATTCTTCTGATTTGTATCCTGTCTTCCCTGTTTTGTTTGCATCAGTATAACAGGTATATGGTCCAGTTATTGGAGCATCACATATAATTCAGGGAAGAATCCAAGAAGTTCTCTTTATAAGGTTAAGTCTATTGCTTTTGGGATAATTGCTATTAATTTCTCCCAAAAAATTAGCACAAGCTCTTTGGCATGGTTCATTGTCTTCCCATAATTTTTTTATTTCATCAGTAGTAAAAGGCACTTTAATCTCTGCTGGGTCTATACCTGCTAATTGAAAAAGTCTCAATTTACCTTTTATAATTAATTCAGAGACATTTTACACATAAGTTTTTAATTTTTTTACTTGGTTTATGTGGTAAATAGATCCATTCTAAGATATTATCCCTCTGCATTAAAATTCCTTTAGGAGAAATTCTGAAAGGCAATATGACTAGAATACAATACAGATTTGGATTCATCCTATTCACATGTGCCTCCTGTAATTTTTCCTCAACAATTGTCAATTCCCTTTCTGCTTCAGCTGTTAATTTTCTGGGACTATTCAAATTTTTATCACCATCTAGGGTTTTGTTTAAATGAATTATCAGATCAGGTGTTATCCCAACAGCTGATTGTAGACTGGAAATGTCTCCTAACATTTGCAAGTCATTAAGAGTCCACAACTGGTCTCTCTTAATTTGTGCATTTTGCATCCTAATCTTCTGGAAACTTATTTCATAACCTAGGTAATTGACAGAATCTCCTCTCTGTATTTTTTCAGAAGCAATTTGTAATCCCCATATTGGCGAAACTGTCTTTATTTCTTCAAACATTCTTTCTAAAATACTTGTGCTTGTATCAGATAGCAAAATGTCATCCATGTAATGGTAAATTATAGACTGAAGAAATTGCTTACATATTATTCCAATGGCTGACTTACAAAATATTAGCACAGTGCGAGGCTATTGTGCATCTTTGTGGAAGACAGTCTATTGATATCTCCTAGTAGGCTGAGAATTATTATAAGTAGGCCCTGTGAAGGCAAATTTTTCTCTATCCTTTTCTTGTAAAGATATAGTGAGGAAACTGTCTTTTGAATCAATTATTATAAGAGGCCATCCTTTTGGTAATAGAGAAGACAGAGGAGTTCCAGACTGTTAAGGGCCTATAGGTTGAATTACCTTATTGACAGCTCTTTGGAAGTGCCCCAGGGAATGCAGCAGTCGAGTGAGTGCTTGGAAAATTTCCAAGTTGCCACACACAGTAAACTCTGCTGTGGTGTGGACTCAAAAAAAAAAAAAAACCTCCTTAGATAAAAGCAAGAAAAGTGGGCAGGGTTGGGAGACTGTCTGCGCCATGGAACTGCTAGACCAGTAGGCCATCCATCCAGTAGGTGTGGAGTCAGAATCCACAAGTAGCCAAATGAGGAAGGACGCGTAAAAGAAATCCCACACTAACTCAGAATTGAGAAATAGGTGTTTATTTATTTAGGGATAAATTCACAAATCAGAATCCTCTACTGGAATGGAGATCAGAAAATGAAATCTGCAACCGTAACAGAGAGTCCAGAAAAGAGAGCGGATGCAGACTCTGCATCAGCATATATAGTATAAGAGGCCACGCCTCATTAGCTGTAAGCACTAGCTGTAAGACTTCCTACAGCACTGGAGGAAATGACAATTGTTTGCAAGGAAACTGATCAACTTTAGAGAACTAAATGCATTTCATATTTTTAGTCATTGTCTTTCAGTGTATGTCTCTCTATTTTCTGTAGGTCATATTATTTTGTTCAGACAATCAGTAGTATAGAGTACATAGTAGCAAATCAACAAAGTTCAAGAAATATTCAGGCTATATAAAACAGAATTCTTACAGATTTCCCGTGAAGGATTAGTGAGAAAACAGAGCATTTTCCTTAATTTTGATTCAAATATAATTCCCATTAGATAGTTAACCAAATTATATCATTTTCTAAAAGTCAATAATGCTAATAATAATATAAATCATGTGGAATTTAATATATTATATATAATGTAAACAGTTATTATGTTATACTGCTAGGGAATCATGACAAACCTAGGCATTTTCAAAGTAAAGCATTACTTTTAAAGTTATATCTTAATAAATTCCACCCTTTTTAACAGTTCTGTCCTGGTTCTTTTCTTGTTATTACTTAGTTGGGTCATAATGACCTTAGTATTCCTATAAAAATTCTAATTTTCTCATCTTTATTTTAATATAGTTTATTTAAACTTTAATTTTCATTAAAATAGTAACTGGAACATAGGTAGATAGAAAATGAATGAGCATGTATAGAGACTTTTTCCCCCTAACTAGTCAAGACTTATTTTATGGTAAAGTATTTTTATAAAAAACAGCAGCAATTGTTATTAGGTCATTGGTGGTATTGAGTTGAGAAAGCCTATTATTTCTCTATTGAGAATTAATTTGATGAGCTCAATTTTAGGAATTTACATTTAATCTAAAGAGCTTCACTAAATCTTGTCCTTGATTAAGGAAACTATATTTATACTTTGAGAATTTTTTTCTCTTAAATAGTAACAAATTCCTTATTTACTTTGTTGATTTATCTGTAGATTTGGCTACTTAAAATTAAAATCATTCTTGTAGAGGCTTAATTCTTATTTTCAATCAGTATTTATGAAATATTTTCTGCAAGGAATGTATTCTAATCTGGAAGAAAAGTAGAAATCAAAGTGCTAAACAAATCAAGAATTATGAAATTAAATATCAGGTAAAAAGGTCAAGTATTCAGATGCTCCTAGGAAACTAGACTTTTTAGTAATTTCTGAATGAGTTAGCAACATAAACCTCTCAGGAAATGGGTATAACATTAGTACTTTTGAAAAGGATAGCTCATCCCAAGCAAATACAAAGAGATTCCTGAGTAATGCAGTGGAAGAAAACCAGAATAAAATTCATGTTCTAGATTACTAGTTCCAGATTAGTTCTGGCCCTAAATAAAATTATATGACATGAACAAAAATGAAATAGTTTCATCTAATGTAACAGGCTCGGTAATAACTGAGCAATAGGCCCAGGTAATGATTTAACCAGCAGATCCTATGTAATCCTGATTTATATCTTCTTTTATTTTAAGAATAAATTGGAAGTGTGATAAGGACAGATTTTCCCTTGAGGTAATGTGCCACTCTAAGGGTAGATACGACAGACAATTTACCCTCATAAATTTTAGGTATTGACTTTTCCAGTTCTATTTTGCTCCCATTAAGATGATTTAGGAAACAAAATAAAAGTGACTTCATACCCAAGACAAAAAATAGATCCCACAGATGTGTCAAGCATAACTACTATAGTGCCATTTCTATGTTAACTGATAAATTGTAGGTATTTTCCCTCTGGTCCAACATTGAAAGAAATTTATGCTTTACTTTCTGATTTCTTATGCACTGATTACTTATGACCCAACCCTTTAACTTTACAGTTTTCCTCCACACTGATCTTCAGTTTATCCATGCAACATTGACAGTGGAATCCTGCACATTGAGCCAAGTTTGAAAAGCACATGCTCAGTCTTTTTCAGCATCCACATATGGAAGATAATCTTAAACACTCTCAACTGATAACATTGTTCACAGAATCTGACTTGTTAAAATATAAAAACCTCAACAAATTTATTTTTATAGATCTCGGTTGTCTTGATTTTCTATTATACAGTCAGGAGGCAACTCAGGATAAAATTGAATTGAACTGATACACAATAGAATTTTATGTATAAATTCAGATTAAAGGAAGTACTGTATATAAAAGACAAGTGGGTAGAGAGAGAGATGACAGACAGACCGATAGACAGACAGATAGACAAATAGATGGATAGATAGTTAGATTAGTAGATAGATAGAGAATATTTGGCAACAATATGTTTCTGATTCATATGAACATGGTTTGAAAACTTGGTTACTTGTGAATACTGAACTTATTACAAGGGGAAGTTCTGGTGTGTTTCTACATTATGTTAAGTTATGGTTTGCTATGTAGAGATAAACATAAGACAATTTCAAAATCAGTGATGGCAGCTTTTGTCAACATATATCATGGAGTAATTAACTTGGTCATATTAACAGAGAAGCACAGCTGTTTTTCAGGAGAAATTATAAAAATTCTTGTTATTTAAAAAACTGGGAAATTTTGTGATATAGCAAAGATAATTAATGAAATAAATAAAAAAATAGCTGTTCACAGAAAATCTACAAGTTAGAGGAGTAAACAGAAACTTGCCTTTACTACTGCATTCCAATGCATGTGAGTGCATTTAGCATCATGATGAGCTATAAAAGTAATTTCCCTATCATACAAATCCTGAAAGTATTATTTATCTATGATTGAACCAGAACAAGTTCATTCCAAAGCCCTTGCTCATGCAAATTAATTTATTTTATGTAAAGTATTCATGTGCATATGAACATACTTGTTGATGTTGCAAGTAGCTGCTAGTGTGTTCTTGGCAGCTCAGCCCTGAAATAATCACACAGACACTATATTATTTAAAACACTGCTTGTCTCATTAGCTCTAGCTTCTTATTTGCTAATTCTTACATCAAATTTAACACACTCCATTAATCTGTATATCACTACAAGTTCGTGCCCTACCAGACAAGTTTCAGCACATCTGTCTCCAGTGGTGGCTCCATGACTTCTCTCTGACTCTACCTCCTTTCTCCCAGCACACAGCTTAGTTTTCCCTGCCTAGCTCTGTTTTCATATAGCTCTGATATAGGCCCAAAGCAGTTCCTTTATTTATCAATGGTAACCACAGCATACAGAGGGAAATCCCATATCATGTTGGCATGAAATTATCACCATGGTATGTAAAGTATAGAGACAAATATTATGTATTCCTTTTTAGGTAAGTAGTTGCAAGGTGGAGAAGGAGCATCAGAAGCATCTATGAATCCTTTAAAGAAATACAACTTTATTCTTTTATACAACTGTACTGAGAAATTTTTCTGATCTTTAAGTAAATATAGAAAGTTTCGTACTTTCTGTGAAACACTGGAGAGATGTTTATAGAATAATGGTTCCCTGGGAAAGAGGGAATGGGTTACGTAGAAAGAAAAGAGGAGACAAGAAACAAATAACACCAAGGTTGAATGAAAAATATTTTGATCAATCATATTATTTTATATAAATATAAAATTATATACAATACATATGTATATAAAAACAAATTCTTCCACTCTGAATAAATATGCTCATTGGGTTGATAATAAAGTTGATTTGACATATAGCAAGGCAGTTTAAGGCTAGGTAGAAAAGCCAAACTGAAAATGCAGAGAGGAAAAAGAATAGAATCAGAAAGAGATATGAACCAGTTGCCAGAGGAAGAAGAGGTGCTAGAAGACAGGTAAAGAAAGTTATGAGCCATGTGGCAAAAATATAGATTAATAGAAATGTATTAATTTATCTTATAAGAGCTAGTTAGTAATAATCCTGAGCTATAGGCTGGGCATTTTGTAATTAATACAAACTTCTATGTGTTATTTTTGAGACTGGGAGGTCAGAACAAAAGAAAAACTTCACCTCCATTCACACACATGTATGTATATCTGTATGTATTAAGGGGAAGTATATATTAAAGGAAATGTGAAACCTGTGCTGGCAATGCTCCCTACAAGAACAACAACAACATCAAAAGACTTACAAAAATCCCAGTGCCAGGGTAATTCAAATAACTCTCAAAATTATCTAGATTATTGGCATAGACTTTGTTGACCTTGCAGGGTTGATGTGAGCCCTTATTGCAGAAGACACTGCACACTTAGACCATGTTTGGACACACTTAAAACAAAGTTTGAGTTGGAACTGACTTGAAAGACTTATTTCTGCTGTCTAGTTTCCATGGTACCAGATAATACTATGCAAGTTGCCAAGCGAGGAAAATAATTAAACAATCCTAAACAGCTACAGCCCTTATGAACCATGACAATGCCTACTATAGCAAGATATCTACAAAAGTGCAATAAGTGGTCCTCACATGTTGATGGAATCTTACTGTGCTTAAGCCTACTTGAACTTAAGACCTATTCAACAAAAGAAAAGTCATACCTATTATGGAAACCTGGTCAAACTTGGTGAGGATAGTGTGGTCTTGGTTCTTAGAAAAAATAGCTGCTCATGACATTAGACCAGCGTAACTCCTTCTTATACTCTAAATCTTATCCTTATAACCACAGATAAGTATAGCTGCAACTCCTCATAAGAGAAGCCTTTCTTTACAAAATGAATGAAGACTATCAGGGAAACCACACTGGAGATCAAAAGGTTTGAGGAACCCAAACTTTGGATGTTATTATGATGTGATTCAGTATATTGAAATGCAAAACTCATAAATAGCAGAGATAAAACAGAGAGTAGTAAAGTGTCTGGATATTTGTTTTTAGGATTATTTCCTGGTATATGCAGTTACTTCAGGTTATGTACTCATATCTAAAGGTTCCTAGCTAACATCCCCAAGTAAGAGAAAACATGTGATGTTTTTCTTTATCATTCTGCATCATTAAATATAGTCCTGATACTTTCTTTAACAAGCATAATTCTTAACTTCATTTTACTGATCCACAGATAATGTGGCATTTGCCTCTCATTATAGGTATCTCCTTTTGCAGCAGACATAGACCATTTCAGAAATTCATAACTAGTCAAATTTGAGAGAAAAACTGCCTTGGGTAGTTGTCCTAATTAATACATTTGTAAATATAACCCCTACTCTGGAGGCACAAGGAATATTATAGAGTAGAAGGTGGAAAGATTGTAATGATGTTTCTTATAGGACAGTGTCCTCTAAAATGTAGAAATGGGGTAGGGAGGACTAGGAAGGAAAGGGTTAATATGAAAGGGGTTGTGGAGAGAAGTAGAAGGTGAATAAGATCAAAAGATATTATATGAGATTCTCATAGAATTTATAAAAATGTTATATGAAAGAAAATATTATTTCAAGTTAAATCCAAATTACCCTAATAAAGTGAATAAATAGTAATCTGGAAGGGAGAATTGACCACATTTCAGATTTTCTTTGAGTCCAGTTTCCCTTTCTATATATTTATATTTAAAAAATATTGGATAGTTTGGTAATTAGATCTAAATAATCATTGCCAGAACTATTATATCACATTGTAAATAGACCATGAATACATGTGCATTCATGTAGATGATGTTCTTGTGTGAGTCTTAGTTATTTCTTATCATTTATTTCAGCTTTCATTTTCTTTGTACTGCCGTATTCTCTTTTTATCAATATTCAAACCATAAACAGTATGGATTCTAGATGAAGAAGAAAATATATTTGTGAAAGAGAAGATTTTGGCAACCAAAAAGATGACTTTTTCATATGCTTCTTATATAGGGACTCACCTTGGTCCTGCTATCTATCGCTCCCTGCAGAAAACTCAGCTATTTATAATGGCTGAGTCCTTGTTGCCTAGAAATTACTTGAAAAACCAAGCATCTACAACTCAACAATTGGAAAATGAATGACTCACATTAATACATAGAGACTGCTCACACTCTTTACTTAAAGGCTTATTTGATTGCATTGTTCTTGCTTCTTTCTGCCTAACATAATAATTAAATCAAATCTTGTCCATGATTTTATTCAGCAAAATTTGAATCTTTTTAACACAATTGATAAGTAAAAACTTAAAAATCTTTGAATAGTAAGTTTTACAGTATAATTATTGATACTTTGAAAAATGCCAATACCAGGTATTCAACCCTCATTCAGAAATGGGTGTTCTTTGTTCTCTTTTTATTTAATCATATAATTTTATAACCATGCTCCACAAAAAAGAAAATTGTATTAATATAGTAGAAAAAATTGGGGGCTGGAAAGACGGCTCAGCCGTTAAGAATTGCTGTTCTTATAGAATGCTCAGCTTAAATTCCCATACAGCAGCTCACAACTATCTAAAATGGTGCCCAAATATCTGTCAAGAATATCCACATAAAGCCTATAGTTTCTGTGTCATTTGAGTCTGGGTGGCTGGGAACATCAGCTCAGTCTACATTTACAGTCTGTAACTCAAGTTTCAAGGAATCTGACAATCCCACACCAATAGACATAAAATAAATTGCTTTAAAAATCTGTAATATAAATTAGGAAGACATGAAATAAAAAAGTCATGTTTATGATTTGTCTGTTAAAATATTTTATATTCTTAATGTTTTCATTTCTATATTGGACATAAACTACTTCAGTAAGTTTTAAAAGTTATCTCAAATTACTTTTCACTAAGAAACCCTGTATATCCTTAAAACAATTCTTCATTTTTACTTATACAAATCACCACTCAAAATCAAACATGACAACTGCCCTGAATATAGTAGATAACTATCAATTTTTTTCAATCATGAAAGAAAATATACTAAGTTTGCTGTTCATTTTCTTTTCCCAGCAGCTTGCTGCAGTGTTGAGACCACATGGGTGGGTCCCAGCTCTTTTATAATAAAAAGCAGGGGCATTACATTCCCAGCGCTTTTTTATAATAAAAAGCGGGGGGATTAGGCACCACAGGTTAAAGGAATTGTGGTGGCAGATTCTCAAGACTGCTTCCAGCTTAATTGTGGGCATTGTCTTTGGGAGGGACCTGAGAAGTCTGGGTGCTGGCCACATCCTGGCATAGCTGGTCTCTTTGCTCTTGTCCAGTGTTTGTGCTATGGAAATGTCTGGTGTCTCTTATACCTGTTTGAGGTATTGGCAGAACAGAGGAAAAAGTTAAATTAAGACAAAAAATTTAGGACCAGGGGATTGAGGGGGATGTATCTGACCTGTTTTAAGGTAGATCCTTCAATTCGGGTCCCTGGAACTCACAAGAATTCTCTGGGTTTGTGAAAACAGAAGTTTTAGACATATACATTGTATAAACAGTAGCATATTATGTTGGAATGACTGTGACAGATATTTTTGCACAATGAAAAGTATTTTTAAGACTATGGAAGGCATCATGAGAGAGAAATTTGATCTGAAACTTGTTTGATGAGGTTGTTCTTTTAAACTGACAAAACCTCTCAGCTATCAAACTACATCAGAGATCTTTGAGAAGGATAAAATTTTACTTGAGTTACTGGTTAAAAATGACAGAGAACTTACTTGGTTGACACCTAGAGCTACTCCACTTTAGGATCCTCCATGGTCGCTGAAGGTTGCATTTGCCCTTTGCTGTTTAGCGCAGGACCTGCCAGGCTCCAGAAGATCCTGTGGGCTAAGAAATCTGTAGGTAGACAGGCCTAACTTCAGCTGAGCAGCTAGGCTGTCGATTCCAGCTATTCTGTCCACATCAGGAAATCTTCAGTTTAGATGAAAGGCAGTTTTCCCCAATGTTTAGCACTTGGCAGTTGTAGCAAATTGTGGATGGACATTGTTCTGTGTCCATCTGTCTTCTGTCTTCTTTGGAGGAAGTAGAGTTATGTCGCTAGAAGCCAACTTGTCTCTTTTTGTTACAAAAAGTTATTTTAATAAATGTCATATTTCTCAGATCTCTGAGTAGTTGAGTGCTGTTTATTAGGTATAACTACAGTTTAGAATCTGCCTGGAGGGCTGGGTCTGAGCTTGACCACATTGGCTCTCAACTTAACAGGTAAGATTTACACTCATAAAATGACAGAAAGAAGAAAAACCTGCTTGCAATAGAAGGTTAATAGCAGAACTGACAATAGTAGAGAACAGCTTAATATATTTTGTAAGAAACCTAAAAGTACATACCAGCTTAAAACATGAGACGTATTGTTTTTGTAGTCTGAAATGAGATGAAAAGAACAATTATAACATTAAGCATAGGTGCATTTAAGTTACATGTATGATCACACACACACACACACACACACACACACAGAGTGAACAGGAATTGGATGCTTTGGTGGGCCCTACCAAAGGCATGCCATTGCACAAAACATACATGCAACAGAGTCAGCAAGAGGAATTTGGAGGCAAAAACATAAGTAAACCAGGGGGACAAGGCAGGGTATTCTTTAGTAAAGATGGGAGAACCCCGTCACCTGACCTGGCTCGGTGGTAAGGTATGGAAAAGTCACAATTTTTGAGATGCAGGGATTTTTAGTTTAATAAGAGAGACCTAGAGGTATGATCCACCCTGTGGCTGAGCTTCCCTGCCACAAGCCACAGAGGGGAGCAAAAGGCTGGAAATGAGAAAACTGCACCATGCCATGGCTGGAATTAAAAAAGCCAGCTGGATTTTTTTTAAAAAAAGCCAGGAGACAGACATGGATGGCTGCTACCCACAGCAGAAATTGTGTAAACCCGTGAAACGGCAACCCCACAGGGCCTATAACTGGGACGTCTCCCCCTATAGGCAGGGTGTGAATCAGCGTGCAACCTTCCAAGACTCAGGGGTGGGTGTTCCCCCAGGCCATGACCATGAGTGTGAAAGTAAGGCCTGCCTGAATCCAGTAGCAACTGGAAGGCAGAGAGGCCAGAGGCTGCTCCGAGCAGCCTTTTATGAGGGGGAGAAAAAGAAAAGAAAAGAAATGGGGGGAAAAAAGAGAGAAAGAAGGATCTAAGGGACCCTGGGCCCTCAGTCACAGGTGGATTGGCTCTGGGCCATTCCAATTCCAAACACAATAAAGCTGAGGGAAGCAATCCACAGGTGAATGCCAGCAAAGGGAACAACCATTGCCTTGAATACCATGGTTGGCGGAATCTCCCCCATCTCTAAGAACTCCAGGGGGTTGCTGGTAGCTCAACTGGTCAATTCCTCAGGTTCAAAGAAATGGTTAAGCTGACCGGAATGGGAACACTCACCATTGGTTGGAGAGGTCGAGCTCAGGCATATGGAACACGTGGGTTGCTGTCGAGAAAATCCCCAGTTGTGATTCTGGTCCCAGGATTACGAGCTGGAGATTTCGTCCCAGCCCAGGAGAGGGGTGTAGGATGGTAAAATCTCCCAAGTCTTAAAGCACCAATGTTGTGCTTTTCTTTTGCAGGGTCCCTGGCATCTTGCTGCGGGTCCCAGACCACGGGGATAGGTCCCCAATGTTTTCAGCCATTTGGCAGCAGTGGTGGACAGGGGAGAGAGAGAGAGAGATGCCATGTAGAGTAAAGTTAAACATTTATTAGGTGGGTGATGGAGGGAGAAGGGGAAAAGAGGAGAGAGAGATAGAGAAGGAGAAAGAGAAAAGAGAGAGAGAAAAGAGAAAGAGGGGAGAGAGGAAAAAAGGGGCAGCTGCCTCTCTGAGAGGAGGAACAGAGAGAGAGGGTCTGAGAGTGGAAGCTGGAAGGGAGTGGGCATGGCTTGTTTCTTAAAGAGACAGGACAGAAAATTACAAAGTTTATGCATCACCTCTTATTACTGTAAAACCTAAAGATGCTGCCCATTGCAGATTATAGAAAACAAGACATTTCATTCTCTTTGGTTGCCAAGTAGTCAGGCCAAATAAAGTCAATTATGACATGACAACACATGAACTAGAGAAGATAACAGGTCTGAATACAAATAGTTCATTTATCTATGATAATCCATTTTTTGAGACATGCCTATGCTCACTATAGAGAATTTGACATGCATATGTTAGTTGCTATATATCCATTTTAATTATATTCATGGAATGGATATTTATTATTTTTATTAAATAATATTATGCTTGTTCACCTGCGAGCTCAGTGGAATCCAGGAATAGAGATTGCTCCAATACTTGTGGGGGATCCAAGAGGTGAGTCAGGGGCCACCTGTCAGGACAACCAGATCCCTCACTCCCAGTGGGACAAAACCCAAGGGCCCCTCTCCAACTCCCTCAGCTATTCTAACCAGCCAGCAGGGAGTCTTCCTGTGGCTGGGATATATCCCAAGCCACCCTGCCCCCTCACCCACCTGTTTCCCTGGGAGCTCCGTAGAACCCTGGAAAACAGATTGTTCCAAAACTGAGTTGAGCTGAGAGCCAGCAGGGAGTTATCCTGCAGCTAGGCTACAACTCACCCTGTTGCCAAACGCACTTATACACCTGCCAGCTCCATGGAACCCTGAAACACAGCTTGTTCCAATACTGAGGGGAACTAAGAGACACCCACAGCAAGGATTGGATGAAGAGGACAAGACGCCGCCAACCTCAATTGAAGGAAGAGATGGGTAGGCACCAATGCAAAAATTCCTCCAACATCCTAAAAAGCAGCATGGTAACACCAGAACACAGTGCACATGCAAAAGGAAGACTTGATCATCCTAACCCAGAAGAAATAGAAGAAAATGACTTTAAATGATAAAGACTTTTAAGGAGAAAATGAAAAACTCCCTTAAAGAAATGAAAGAGAAGCAAACAAAAAGTTGGATGATACTAGTAAATCCCTCAAAGATACCCAAGAAAATCAAGAAAAAGAAACAAACAAGTGAAGGAAACAAGTTCAAGACGTGAAGACTGAAAAAGAAGAAATAAAGAAAACACAAACCAAGGGAATTCCAAGTATTGAAAATCTGGATAAAGGAACAGGAAGTACAGCGATATGTATAAACAACATAATCTAAGAGATAGAAGAAAGAATCTCAAGCACTGAAGATACTATAAAGGAATTAGACTCATTGGTCCAAGAAAACATTAAATCCAACAAATTCTTAACAAAAAACATTCATGAAATTTGGGACATCAAGAAAAGACCAAACATAAGAATAATAGGGGCAGAAGAAGGAGAGGAAATCCAGCTCAAAGGTACAGAAAATATATTCAACAAAATTATAGAAGAAAACTTTCCCAACCTAAAAAAGGATATCCCTATGAAGGTACAAGAAGCTTACAGGACACTAAATAGACTGGATCAAAAAAAAAATCCCCTCACCATATAATAATCAAAACATACAAACTAAAGAAAGAATATTAAGAGCTGCAAAGGGAAAAGGTCAAGTAACATATAAATGTAACAGAATTACACATGACTTCTCAATGGAAACAATGAAAGCAAGAAGGTCTGAATAGATGTGTTGCAGACACTAAGAGACCATGAATGTAAGCCAGAATACTATATGCTGCAAAGTTTTCATTCACCATCGATGGAGAAAAAAAGATATTCCATGACAAAACAGATTTAAACAATACATATCCACAAACCCAGCCTTACAGAGTGTACTAGAAGGAAAACCACAACCCAAGGAAGTTAACTATACCCACAAAAACACAGACATCTGATAACCCCCCACCAGCATAACCTAAATAAGGAAAACACACAAACATTACTACCAAAAAATAACCAGAGTTAACAACCACTAGTCATTAATATAGTTTAATAACAATGGATTCAATTCATCTATAAAAAGACACAGGCTAAGAGAGTGGATATGAAAACAGGATCCAGCCTTCTGCTGTTTACAAGAAACACAGCTCAACCTCAAAGACATACACTACCTCAGAGTAGAGGGTTGAGAAAAGGTTTTTAAATCAAATGGACCAAAGAAACAAGCAAGTGTGGCTATCCTAATATCTAACAAAATTGATTTCAAACTTAATCAGAAGAGATGGAGATGGACACTTTATACTCATGACAGGAATAGTTCATAAAGATGAAGGCTCAATCCTGAATGTCTATGCTCCTAATACAAGAGCATCCATATATGTAAAAGAAACATTACTAAAACTTAAATCACATATCAAGCCCCACACACTAATAGTAGGAAATTTCAACACTCCTCTCTCACCAATGGACTGATCAACCAGACAGAAACTTAATAGAGAAATAAGAGAACTAACAGATGTAATGAATCAAATGGACTGAACAGACATCTATAGAACATTCCACCACCACCCCCCAAAAAAGAATATACCTTCTTCTAAGCACCTCATGGAACTGTCTCTAAAATTGATTACATACTTGGTAACAAAGCAAACCTCCATAGATACAAAAAACTTGCACTAACTCCTGTGTCTTCTTGGATCACCATGGAGTAATGTTAGAATTTAACAAAAATACTACTCCCACAAAGCCATCAAACTCATGGAAACTGAACAGTCATCTACTGAACCAACCCTGAGTCAAGGAAGAAATAAAGAAAGAAAGAAAATAAAGTCTTCGTTAAATCCAATGAAAATGAAGGCACAGCAGCATATCCAAACCTATGGGACACTATGAAAGCACTGCTAAGAGGAAGGTTATAGCACTAAGTGTCCACATAAAGAAAATGGAGAAAGCTCACAATAGTGACTTAAGAGCACACCTGAAAGCTCTAGAAGAAAAAGAATCAGACTCACCGACGAGGTGTAGAAGACAAGAAATAGTAAAATTGAGGGCTAAAATCAACAAAATAGAAACACATAAAACGAACCAATGAAACAAAGGGCAGACAAACCCTTATCCAAACTAATCAAAAGGCAGAGAGAGAACACTGAAACTAACAAGAACAGAAATAAAATGGTGGATATAACAACAGACACTGAGGAAATTCAGAGAATCATTAGGTCTTACTACAAAAACCTGTACTCCACAAAATTGGAAAATATAAAAGAAATGAACAATTTTTTAGAGAGATACCATATACCAAAATTAAATCAACACCAGGTGAGCAATTTAAATAGGCCTATAAGCCATGAGGAAATAGTAGCTATCATCAAAAGCCTCCCAACCAAAAAAAGCCCTGGGTCGGATGGTGTTAGTGCAGAATTCTATCAGAACTTTCAGGAAGAGCTAATACCTATACTCCTCAAAGAACTCCACATAATATAAACAGAAGGGTAACTGCCAAACTCTTTTTATGGGGCTACAGCAACCCTGATATCAAAACCTCACAGAGACTCAACCAAGAAAAAGAATTACAGACCAATCTCACTCATGAATATCGATGCAAAAATTCTCAATAAAATACTGGCAAACCAAATCCAAGAACACATAAAAAAAATCATCTATCATGATCAAGTAGGCTTCATCCCAGAGATGCAGGACTGGTTCAACATAAGAAAATGTATCAATGTAATCCATCATATAAGTAAACTGAAAGAAAAAAAAGCATATGATCATTTCATTAGATGCTGAAAAAAGCACTTGACAATATCCAACACTCCTTCATGATAAAGGTCTTCAAGAGATGAGGGATACAAGGATCATAAATAAATATAATAAAAGCAATATACAGCAAACCGACAGCTAACATCAAATTAAATGAAGAGAAACTTAAAGTGATTCCACTAAAATTAGGAACAAGACAAGGCTGTCCACTCTCCTCTTATCTCTTCAATATAGTGTTTGAAGTTTTAGCAATAGCAAAAAGACACATAAGAAGATTAAGGGGATTCAAATTGAAAAGGACAAAGTCAAACTTTCATTATTTGCAGATGATATGATAGTGTGATAAGTGACTCCAAAAACTCTGCCAGAGAACTCCTACAGCTGGTAAATACCTCCAGTGATGTGGCAAGATACAAGATCAACTTAAAAAAAAATCAGTAGTCCTCCTATACACAAAAGATAAAGAAGCTGAGAGGGAAATCAGAGAAACATCACCTTTAACAATAGGCACATATAACATAAAGTATCTTGGGGTAACACTAACCAAGGAAGTGAAAGATCTATTTGACATGAACTTTAAGTCTTTGAAGAAAGAAATTGAAGAAGACAACAGGAAATGGAAAGATCTCCTATGCTCCTGTATAGGAAGGATCAACATAGTAAAAATGGCAATCCCACCAAAAGCAATCTATAGATTAGATGCAACCCCCATCAAAATCCCAACACAATTCTTCACAGACCTTGAAAGAATAATAATCAATTTCATATGGAAAAACAAAAACTCAGAATAGCCAAAACAATCCTATACACTAAAGGAACTTCCAGAGGCTTTATCTTCCTTGACATTAAGCTCTATTACAGAGCTATGGTAATCAAACAGCTTGGTATTGGCTAAAAAACAGAGATGTTGACCAATGGAATCAAATTGAAGTCCTGAATATTAATCCACATACCTATGAACACCTGATTTTTCACAAAGAAGGAAAATTATACAATGGAAGAAAGAAAGCATCTTCAACAAATGGTGCTGGCATAACTGGAAGTCAACATGTAGAAGAATGGATATACATCCATATCTATCGCCATGCACAAAACTGAAGTCCAAATGAATTGGAGACCTCAATATAAATCTGACCACACAGAACCTGATAGAAGAGAATGTGGGAAGTACCCTTCAATGCATGGGCACAGGATATCACTTCCTAAATATAACTCCAGTAGAACAGACACTAAAAGTAACAATAAATAAATGGGACCTCCTGAATCTGAGAAGCTTCTGTAAAGCAAAGAACACAGTCAATAAGGCAGCCTACTGAAAGGGATGAGATCTTCACCAACCCCACATCAGACAAAGGACTGATCTCCAAATTATATAAAGAACTTGAGAAATCAGACATTAAATAATTCTAACATTCTTAATAAGCCAATTAAAAAAAATGGTGTACTGAACTGAACAGAGACTTCTCAACAGAAGAATTTCAAATGGCCAAAAGATACTTAAGGACATGTTAACTTCCTTAGCTATCAGGGAAATGCAAATAAAAAGAACTCTGGGATACCATCTTACATCTCTCAGGATGGGTAAGATCAAAAACACCAATGATAGCTTATGCTAGAGAAGATGTGGAGTAAGGAGTACACTCATTCACTGCTGGTGGGAATGCAAACTTGTACAACCAGTTTGGATATCAGTGTGGTGGTTTCTCAGGAAATTGGGAATCAACCTACCTCAGGATCCAGCAATACCACTCTTAGGAATATACTCAAAAGATTCTCAATAATACTATAAAAGCATTTATTCAACTATGTTCATAGCAGCATTATTTGTAATAGCCAGAACCTGGAAACAAACTAGATGCCCCTCTACTGAAGAATGGATAAAGTAAGTGTGGCAAATTTATAATTTAGAGTACTATTCCGTGTAAAAAAAAACAATGACATCTTGAATTTTGCATGCAAATGGATTGAAATAGAAACCACTATCCAGAGTGAGGTACCCCAGACCACCAAAAAATGAATATGATATGTTTCCATCTCATAAGTGGATATTAGCCATAAACAAAGGACATTGAGCCTATAATTCATGGTCCTAGAGAAGCTAAGTAATAAGGTGAACACAAAGAAAAAAAATATATAGACCCACCTGGGAATTGGAAACAGACAAGATTGCCTGACAAAATTAGGAGCATGGGGTTAGGGGTAGAAGGGAAGGATTGAGGGAACTTGAGGGAATGGGATAGTAGAGATGGAGGAAGAACAGATAAGCGAGCAAGGAAAAAGATATGTTGATTGAGAAAGCCATTATGGGGTTAGCAAGAAACCTGGCATTAAAAAAAAATCCTAGGAATCCACAAGGATGAACTCAGCTAAGATCCTAAGAAATATAGCAGAGGGTGTCTGGACTGGCCTTTCCCTGTAGTCAGACTGATGATTATCTTAAATATCACCATAGAACCTTTGTCCAACAACAGAGGGAAACAAAGGCAGAGAACCACATTGGAGCACTGGACTGAGGACTCAAGGTCCAGTTGAAGAGTGGAAGGAATGAGAATATGAGCAAGGAGGTCAAGACCATGAAGGGTTCACCCACTGAGGCAGTTTGCCTAAGCGAATGGGAGCTCACCAACTCCAACTGAACTGGGAGTGAATGAGCAGGGAATCAAACTAATCCATCTGAATGTGGTTGACAGTTGGGGCAGACTGAGAGGCCACTGACAGTAGCACTGGGATTTGTCTCTACTGCATGTACTGGTTTTGGGGGATCCTATTCTCTTTGGATGTATACTTTGCTCAACCTAGATGTAGTAGGGAGGGCCCTGGACTTGCCACAGGGCAGGGTGCCTTCTCCTCTCTTAGGATTAGAGGGGGGAGGGTGTGGGGAGGGAGTGGGAAGAGGGGAGAGAGTGGGAATTTGGATTGGTATTTTTTAAAGTAATAAAATAATAAATAAATAATGACATTAAACAGTCCATTCTATGAGACATTTTTATCTACTCATTTATTATAATTTCTGATTAAAAGTATTATGGAAAAATAACATACTTAAGCTTTCTTTCTCTCTTATGACATATACCCATGATAAGATTGCACAATAAATGTTCTTGCATGAACATCTTATTGTTTAATAGTTACAGGAAGCAGAAACAGCGATGTAAAATAAGGAATTTAAAAACCACACAAACCCGAAGTTCTTCAGTATCATTCTTCAACCATACAAACATCTCACATAAAAACCATGCACATAGACTCTTTGAGCACGCAGATATCTATTTTCAATCAAATTATCAGAAAGTATATCTAGCTATTCTTCTTTAAAACAAGTCATTAATTTATCTGGTAAATTATTATTTCCTTCTCTACTCATAGAAGGAGTTACCAAAGTATAAGCAATATCTATTGATGAATTGAAATTTTAAAAAGTGAACCCTCAGAACGATTTTCAAAGTTTTTTTCACTTCACAAAAATACTAACTCTCTGAAAATGGAATATTTCATCATCTGCTTATTGAAAAAATTCATAAACTAAAAAGAAAACTAACATTCTCTTTAGTGAAAATAGTGGTTGTTCTAATCAGTTTTGGGGACAAAAAAATTAACTGGAATCCTTTGTGTATCAGAGGAAAGGAAAAATAATGTGTTATTTGAATTTTAGACATTCTAATTATTTACTGTTGTGGTATTTGAATACATTGGGGGAAGCTAAAAACTTAGACTCAATTCAAACTTTAATGAAGAAGTATTAAGTCGGCACAAATCAATAACCAAGCCAGCTCAATAGGAATGGGTATTTTTAATGAATAATGACTCACGCTACTCATGGTGAAGTCCTATCCATCCGGCGGACACCGCATGGAGAGAGAGCACACCTGTGTTCTCTCAATTTTCTACCTGGGGTCCAAGTGGCCACACCCCAACTTGATGTGATTGGTTAATGGTTTTCCCCCATCTCTTTAATAAATTTATTCTTACTGCCTGTAGAATGATGGAAGCCTCTGGTGGATTGAATAAAAGTAGCCATATAGATCTATAGAGAGTATCATTATTAGGAGGTGTGGTCTTTTTGGAATAGGTGTAGTGTTGTTAGAGGAAGTATGTCACTGGGGATTAGCTTTGAAGTCTCAGATGCTCAAGCCTGGCCAGTATGAGATAGTGTCTTCCTGCTGCTTGTGGATCCAGATATATAACTCTCATTTCATTCCACTGCATCATATCTGCTTGCATGGCAACATGCCTCCCACCAAAATTATAATGGTTTAAAACTCTGAACTTTAAACCAGCTGCAATTAGATGTTTTCCTCTATAAGAGTTGCTTTGGTCCTGGTGTTTCTTCACTACAATAGAAACCTTAAGGCTTAGCTTTAGAGCCAAACAGCATGCCATGATGAAGGGGGCTTAAAGTGGGGATTTAAAGAGGACATGAGAGTCAGATAGTGGTGGTACACATCATTACCTCAGCATTTGGAAGAAAACGGCAGGTGGATCTTTTTGACTTTGAGGCCAACCTGGTCTACAAAGCAAGTTCCATGAGAGCCAGAACTGTTACATGGAGAAACTATGTCTTAGGACCAAAAAAGAAAAAAAAAAAGAAAGAAAGAAAGAAAGAAAGAAATAAACGTCAAGAAGGTTTGTATAGAATTATCCACAAAAGCTAGACAAGAAAATGCTTTCTGTCCCTCACTTGTTTCTTACTTTCTCTTGATATTTTAATAACAAGACAATTTCATCTCTTTCCCATAGTAACAAGCAAGATTTACAGAAACAGTGGTGAATGTAAAAAAATATATAAAGAAAAGGAAAGAGCATAACTTCTAGGTATGGTGGAGGAAAAAATTTATTGCAGATAAAAGGGAGAACATGGCCAGAGGCAGGGACATCTGAGAGAGTCCAGATGGGCTGGACAAGCTGCGATGGGCAATGTGGGGAGAGGAGGAAAGGAAGGGAAAAGGAAACCAAGTGAAGCAGTCAGGAGGCCCAAGGTACAAAAAGGGGCAGGTAGACAAAATGTGTGGATTATATAGAGAAAAACCTCTGGGTGAAGAGCAACCCTGGGATGAAGAGTTCAGGATTGAGGTCATGATATGCAAATCACACTTTGTTATAGGTAAAGACTGGGAGATGCTGGAAGAACAGGGAGCCCAGGTCAATGTTGATATGTTAAATAGGCACAAAAACTACTTGTTCTAGGTTTGAAACTTAACAAAAGGCAGCTGTTAACAACTTACTGCCCATTATCCTCTTCTTATCTTTC